>VWZI01008409.1:7190-34181 GCA_013396835.1 Psilopogon haemacephalus | reverse complement strand
TCTCCAGCAGGTCCCTGTCCCTCTGCAACTGGGGAGCCCCAAACTGAAGGCAGTGTTCAAGATGAGGTCTGAGCAGGGCAGAGTAAAGGGGCAGGAGAATCTCTCTGGATCTGCTGGACACACTCTGCCTAATGCCCCCCAGGATCCCATCGGCCAGAACTAACTGACCTGAAGAGTACTACATGAAAAACACAAACTGAATAAATTGTAATTCCAAGACAAATCCTGGCAGTGTTGGTGTAACTGGCACAATGAGAACTAATGTTGAGAAGAAATTTCAACATTTTCCTCTTTCTTATCTAGTTCCATGTATTTCAAACTGACCAATAATTAATCCTAGAAACAGGGTTGGAAGGGACCACAAGGATCAGGCAGTCCCAACCCCCCTGCCATGCCCAGGGACACCCTACCCTAGAGCAGGCTGCCCACAGCCTCTGCCAGCCTGGCCAAAAACACCTCCAGGGATCTGGCCCCAAACACCTCCCTGCAGGGGCAACCCATTCCAGCCTCTCACCACTCTCATGCTCAACAACTTCCTCCTCACCTCCAGCCTCAATCTCCCCACCTCCAGCTTTGCTCCATTCCCCCCAGTCCTGGCACTCCCTGACAGCCTCAAAAGTCCCTCCCCAGCTTTTTTGTAGCCCCCTTCAGATGCTGGAAGGCCACCAGAAGGTCCCCTGGGAGCCTCCTCTTCTGCAGCCTGCACAGCCCCAACTCTTTCAGGCTGTGCTCACAGCAGAGCTGCTGCAGCCCTCTGAGCATCCTCGGGGCCCTTCTCTGCACACCTCCAGCATCTCCACATCCCTCTTGCAATAACGTTTCCAGCAGTGGATGTAATCAATTAATCAATATGTTACTATCCAATGTGAGTAGAAAAATCAGTTGCAAGTTCAGTGGAGTTAATTTTTCATGTTAGGAATTTAATTTTTAGAAAACCCAAAGCTCCTGCAGTTTTTTTAATTGATACTGAATCTGAAAATCTGTTTGGTAGCTCTTTTAATGTTCCTGAAGCACTTCCATTGCTTTTTGGGCTCATCTGGACAGCAGGAACTCTACCTTCTCTGAAGTCCTCCGGCTTGGGCTTGACCTTCTCTTCACCATTTTCTGGAGATACTCCAGCTCTTGCTTGTAATAGTCTCTGTCATCTTCTAAAGTCCTCACAAAGGCATCCAGGCGAGATGGGGATTTGTCTCCAAGGGCTATGCCATATTCTAGCCTCATTCTTTCTATTTCCAGGACAAGTTCTCGTTCTGAAGACAAAGAAACAAAAACAACTGTTCAAGAAGGTCAGATTTCAGCTCAGGAGAGACAGGGATCTGCTGGAGAGAGTCCAAGGGAGAGAGGTGTGAGGATGCCTGGGAGACTTGAACATCTCTGCTGGGAAGAAAGAATGAGAGCCTTGGGGCTGTTCAATCTGGAGAGGAGAAGGCTGAGAGGGGACCTGATCAATGTCTGTAAACATGAGGGGTGGGTGTCAGGATGAAGGTGCCAGGCTCTGTTTGGTGGTGCTCAGTGACAGCACAAGGAACAACAGGGACAGGCTGGGACAGAGGAGGTTCCATCTTAACATGAAGAGACACTTGTGTAGGGTGAGGGTACCAGAGCCCTGGAGAGGCTGTGAAGTCTCCTGCTCTGGAGCCTTACCAAACCCTGCCTGGCTGTGTTGCTGTGTGCCCTACCCTGGCTGAGCTCTGGAGGTCCCTTCCACCCCCTGTCATCCTGTAAATCTGTGGTTCCCATATCCTGGGGCTCTGCATCATTCTGTTATTAACAAGCAAGAGAGCAAATGTGGAATCTGACAGAGCATAAGCATCATGCACAAACTCTTCTGTACCCTTCTCTCTGCTGCTTTGAAGGCCACGAATCCAAACTGTTTGAGAGTGACAACTGACTCCTGTTTCTGCAGCAGTAAAGAACAGAGATGTCACCCACTGTGGGTAATTAATTGCATTACAGATCACACACCCAGAGAGGCTGTGGAGTCTCCTGCTCTGGAGCCTTTCCAAACCCCCTGGCTGTGTTGCTGTGTGCCCTGCTTTGGGTGATCCTGCTCTGGCAGGAGGGGGTTGGACTGGATGATTTCTGGAGGATCTCTGGAGGACTAAAGGCCTGCAATCATCTGGGCAGTAAATCTGCTGAGGAGGAGGTTGGAGTCCTGGCTGTCAGCAGGCTAAATGTGACCAGGCAGCATGCCCTGGAACTGAGAGAGCTGACAGCACCCTGGGCTGCAGCAGTGGAGACAGAGCCTGAGGGATGTGATCAGCCCTCTTGACTCAGGAGAGTGCATTTACAGCACTGTCTTCAGCTTTGTTCTCTGTAGCACAACAAAGATGCTGATAAACCAGAGTGAGGCCAGGGAAGGTCTTGCAGCTGGTCAGGGAGAAGAATATTGCCCTGTGGGGAAGAGCTGATGGGACTGGGCTTGGACAGCCTGGAGAACAGGTGGAGACCCAAAAGCAGACCCAACAATGCCAAGAGGCAGAGCAATGGAACAAGGAGCACTGCTGACTATCTGCTGCAGGCACTTTGAGCCATACAGGGGGGAAAAAAAAGACCAACTCTAAGGATAAGCAAAGATTGGAACTGGTTGCTTTGAGCTGTTGTGCAACCTCCATCCCTACAGGTTTTCAAGACCCAGCTCTCAAGAAACACAGTCTGAGTGCACTCACTCAAAAAAAGCCCCACAAAAACAGAATAAAAGCAATTCTGGATTGAAGAAATTTGGTATGAAACTGCCACAGGCTTAGTATTAGGATGTCAGAGTGAAAGGCTTCACTTTCAGCTCTCACACCAAGAGTGCAAACGTGTTTGTGTGACATGGACCAGCTCAGAGCTGATCAGTGCTGACCCTGTGTGTATGTCCAACCTCCTTCACTTCCAGGAGAGGTGACCAAGTGTAATGATCCACCTGCACAGCTCACAACACATTCACTATTCCATGAGGATGCTTAGAGAGCTGCAGGACCTCTCATAGGAGGATAGGCTGAGGATTGTTCAACCTGGAGAAGAGACCTCAGAACTACACTTGAATATCTGAAAGGGACCTACATGATTGCTGGGGAAGGATAATTTAGAAGGGACAATGGTTTGAAACTGGAGAAGGGTAGATACAGGTTGGACATAAGGAGGAACCTCACAGTGAGGGTCATGAAATGCTGGAACAGGTTGCCCACAGATGTGTTTGAAGCCTTGTCCCTAGAGACCCTCAAGGTCAAACTTGATGGGACCCTGAGCAACCTGATCTAGTTGGAATGTCCCTGCTGACTGCAGGGAGGTGTTGGACAAGGGCCCCGAGGATGCTGAGAGGGCTGCAGCAGCTCTGCTGTGAGCACAGCCTGAAAGAGTTGGGGCTGTGCAGGCTGCAGAAGAGGAGGCTCCCAGGGGACCTTCTGGTGGCCTTCCAGGATCTGAAGGGGGCTACAGAAAAGCTGGGGAGGGACTTTTGAGGCTATCAGAGAGTGAGAGGAGTGGGGGGAATGGGGCAAAGCTGGAGGTGGGGAGATTGAGGCTGGAGGTGAGGAGGAAGTTGTTGAGCATGAGAGTGGTGAGAGGCTGGAATGGGTTGCCCCTGCAGGGAGGTGTTTGGGGCCAGATCCCTGGAGGTGTTTTTGGCCAGGCTGGCAGAGGCTGTGGGCAGCCTGCTCTAGGGTAGGGTGTCCCTGGGCATGGCAGGGGGGTTGGGACTGCCTGATCCTTGTGCTCCCTTCCAGCCCTGACTGATTCTAGCATTCTAAGATGATCTTTGAGGGTCCCTTCCAACCCAATGCATTCTGTGGTTCTGTGCCAACAGCTTCCACTTCAGCTCTGACTGCAGACCTGAAGTCTTCCTTTCCCTTACCTCTAGCAGGTCTTTCAGCCTTATTAACTTGATCTGAACTGGCTCAGGGTTTCTAGTTCAAAACCTACATGAACTGGGCAGGAACTCGACCCCCATTATTTACCTTTTATGTCCCAGCTGTCTGCTTTGTCAGTAAGCCTTTGCTTCTCCTGCTCAAGCTGCTTCACCAGCACCTCCAGATTGTCTCTCTCATCTGTTTTTGCAAAGAGTTCTTCACTCAGCTTCTCCTTCTCCCTACGACATGAGCACAACTCCTGAAGTAACAAGTAGTGACAAGAATTAGAAGTGCCAAGAGAGACGTGGAAAGAAATAGTCAATATTTGCTTAATCTTTTAGCATTAAAGACTCTTTGCTTCTTTCAACCTGGGGTTTTTCTGTGCTTCCAAAGTTCTTAGAAGCCGTCTTTGGGGTTTTACACTACTTTTTGTTCAAGTAAGCACTACCTCTGATGCAGTGACTTAAAAAGCAAGATTGGCCCTGGTCAAGCAGAAGGTCTCTGGCATATGGACATGGGGGAAAACAAAAAAAGTAATAACTAAAGCAAGGAACAATTTTTAATGGCATTTAGTCATGTTGGTGTTCAAGTACACCAGAGGACCCAGCTCTGCAGCTTATCAAGGGGTGTTTGGCAGGATTTGCCTACACCTACTGCCTTAAACATGAAATATTTGAGTATTTCTACTGATCTGGGCAACACAAAACCAAAAGAATGGACTCAACTAACACAGCCTGCTACATGCTCAAAGAGTTGGGCTGCAAGGAATTGACCCTTCTGATTTCATCTGAGAAATTGCAGTTTCTAAATGAAGAAAAGCCTCTGAGATTTCACAAGAAGGACACAGAGCTGCTGGAGGGAGGCCAGAGGAGGCCACAAAGATGCTGGCAGGGCTGGAGCAGCTCTGCTGTGAGCAGAAGCTGAGGGAGCTGGGGGGGTGCAGCCTGCAGAGGAGAAGGCTCCAGGGGCACCTCAGAGCTGCCTGCCAAGAGCTGAAGGCAGCCTGCAGGAAGGCTGCAGAGGGACTTTGCATCAGGGGGGCTAGAGACAGCCCAAGGGGCAATGGTTTGGAGCTGAGGCACAGCAGGGTGAGGCTGGAGCTGAGCAAGAAGTTGGGGAGTGTGAGGGTGCTGAGAGTGTGGCACAGGCTGCCCAGGGAGGCTGTGGCTGCCTCCTTGCTGGGGGTGCTGCAGGCCAGGCTGGATGAGGCCTTGAGCAGCTGAGTGGAGCTGAGAGGTGTCCCTGGGCATGGTGGGGAGGCTGCAGGGGATCAGCTCTCAGCTCCCTGCCAGCCTGAGCCATGCTGTGATTCTATGCAGATAGATTTAAAGACACAACTGAGGGCTGTGTCTCTTTCTGCTAAGTAGAACAAAGCCTTCTAAAGCTTCCTGAAGTTCCAAAGTGCAAAACACTGTGCCACAAACCAAGCCAGCCTGAGCCATTCTAGGAGTCTATGATTCTAAAAACTGATTTGTGGCAGGAATGATTTAAGCCATTTAGGCAGCAACAATAAAGGAACTGCAGCATGAGGCCACAGCCACCCATAGTGCACACACAGCTTTCTGCCAGCTGATTCTTGCCACAGCACCACACAGCTGCTTTAGCTGCCTCACTTAAGTCGCAGCTTATAATGACAGAGTTTTGGGGTAGCACAAAAGTTGTTTTGCCAAACTGCTGAGCTTTATAACAACTGCAAGACTCAGGTGGGTGAGAGGACAACAGCAAAGCTACCAAGAAGAACTGGAAGGATTTGTACTTACTGCTTTCAGCTGTGTTACTGCTTCCTCCAGCTCCTGTACTTCACTCTCTTTTCTTTCAATTTCTTTCTATCAACCAAAATCGAGCCACGTGTTACAAGTTACACCTTCCAAGAGGCAATAATTCCTCTGCTACCACAAAAATAAGGAAACAGACTACTTTGGGAAGAGAGGAACTATCTTCAGTTCCTGCCAATCTGCCAGACTGGAAGTAGTGAAGCTCCTGTGAGCTGGGCTAACCATTGCTGGCATGCACAGAGCCATGCTCTTTTAGAGGACACCAATTAACACAGATCACTGCATGGCTCCTCACAACAAAACCCCTGCCAAACAGGCTGCAAACGTTACCTGTCAACAGGTTTAACCATCTCAGGGATGTATTTTATACTAAATCAAAAGAAAAGGGAGGAGAGATTTGCCTCTGACCTTAACTCATCTCACCTACCACAGACTAATTTGCTGTGGGTTCACCTACCAGACACCCAATTTGCTGTGGACTCATTGCTACTCAAGACAAAATTGCTGTGGACTCACTGCCACTCAAGACAAAGTTGCTGTGGACTCACTGCCACTCAAGACAAAGTTGCTGTGGACTCACTGCCACTCAAGACAAAGTTGCTGTGGGCTGATCAGATTTTAGGGAGGAATTTTTTTGCAGCATTATCTAAACAGGAAAAATGTCTTTTGCCCAAGCCATTAGGCCATTTATCATGATTAAGAGACACAAAACAACCTAAAAGCTGGGCAGAGCCTTCACACTCCAACACATCAGATTGCTGTGTGCAGCTCTGCAGCCCCCAGCACAAGCAGCACATGCAAGTGGTGGAGCCAGTGCAGAGGAGGCCACCAAGATGCAGCTGAGAGGGCTGCAGCAGCTCTGCTCTGAGCACAGGCACAGAGAGTTGGGGCTCTGCAGCCTGCAGAAGAGAAGGCTGCCAGGAGACCTTGGAGTGGCCTTGCAGGATCTGAAGGGGGCTGCAGGAGGGCTGGGGAAGGACTATGGATAAGGGCTGGTAATGAGGAGGAGGAGGAGAAATGGGTTTGAAGTGGAAGAGGGGAGATTGAAAGTGGATGTTAGGAGGAAGTTGTTTGCAGTGAGGGTGGTGAGACACTGGCACAGGTTGCCCAGGGAGGTTGTGGAGCACAGAATGGGATCTTTGATTGGGTGCTTCTGTGATCCACAACCTCCCTGGAGGTGTTCATGGCCAGGCTGGATGAGGTCTTGAGCGACCTGTTCTAGTGGGAGGTGTCCCTGCCTGTGGCACAGGGGGGTTGGAACTGGCTGAGCTTTGAGCTCCTTTCCAACCTAAACCATTCTGTGTTCCTGTGATTACCTTTGCTTCTCCCAATTCCTTGTCTGCAGTCTCCAGCACAATTTCCTTGTGTCTTTCCAACTGCTGTGCCAGGTGGTCGATTTCGTTCAGTTCTTGGCAGAGCTCCTGGTTTTTATTGCTCAGCTGCACCACCTCACTGGTCACATTGTGTTTGGAGTCCAGCAGGTCCTGAATGCGATTTTCAAGTTCTCTGTTTGTCTGCTGAAGATACTCAATCTGAAAGAGATTTTTCATGAAAGCAACTAATGTGTGGGGTTAAAACTGGGTAGCAAAAGTTCCTCCCCATCCCCTGAAATACACTACCTTTATAGCTTAATGATTAATACCATGGAAAACTCATGGCTAGACAAAGGTGCAGGCTGGAGGAACTAATGACTGCACTCTTCTCCAAAGCACAATCACAGAAACATCCAGGATGGAAAAGCCTCTCAAAAGCTGCAGCAAGAGCAGCTGTGGGCAGCAGGGCAAGGGAGGGGATTGTGCCCCTTGGCTCTGCTCTCCTCACACCCCACCTGCAGCACTGTCTGCAGCTCTGCAGCCCCCAGCACAAGCAGCACATGCAAGTGGTGGAGCCAGTGCAGAGGAGGCCACCAAGATGCAGCTGAGAGGGCTGCAGCAGCTCTGCTCTGAGCACAGGCACAGAGAGTTGGGGCTCTGCAGCCTGCAGAAGAGAAGGCTGCCAGGAGACCTTGGAGTGGCCTTGCAGGATCTGAAGGGGGCTGCAGGAGGGCTGGGGAAGGACTATTGACAAGGGCTGGGAATGAGAGGATGAGGAGGAGGAATGGGTTTGAAGTAGCAGAGGGGAGATTGAAAGTGGATGTTAGGAGGCAGTTGTTTGCAGTGAGGGTGGTGAGACACTGGTACAGGCTGCCCAGGGAGGTTGTGCAGCACAGAATGGGATCTTTGATCACATTGGGTGCTTCTGTGCTCCACAACCTCCCTGGAGGTGTTGAGGACCAGGTTGGATGAGGCCTTTGGTGACCTGTTCTAGTGGGAGGTGTCCCTGCCTATGGCACAGGGAGGCTGGAACTGGCTGAGCTTTGAGCTCCAACCTAACCCATTCTGTGATCCTATGATCACCAAGCCCAACCATCAACCCTACTCTGCAAGGTGCACCCTAAGCACCACACCTCCATTACCTGCAAGTTCAAGTGGTTGATCAGCTTCTCATTGCTTTTACTTTTGGATGCCAGAGAGAGAACCTCATGAGACCTTCCCCCATCCAGTGCCAGCACCAGGCGCTCTATTTCCTTGTCTCTTAGCTCAACCTTTGACAAGGGAGAGGGAAAAAAAAAGTCTTTGTTTCCTTCTACACCATTTAACACAGCTTTGGTTCAAATAAACACCTACATAGTGTTCAGTAAGCAAACATGCAACTAAGAATATCATTTTGACCTTGTTTCAATTCTGGATTTTTCTGAGTTTCTTTGAAAGGAAAAGAAATTAAATTAATCAGAATTGGCCCAGCAATAGGCCAAGGGGGAATGGTTTGAAGCTGAGGTAGAGCAGGGGTAAAGTGGGTTTTAGGGAGAATTCTTCAGTAGGAGGGTGAGGAGACTCTGGAATAAGCTGTTGGAGTGAGGCCAGAGGAGGCCACAAAGATGCTGGCAGGGCTGGAGCAGCTCTGCTGTGAGCACAGGCTGAGGGAGCTGGGGGGGTGCAGCCTGCAGAGGAGAAGGCTCCAGGGGCACCTCAGAGCTGCCTGCCAAGAGCTGAAGGCAGCCTGCAGGAAGGCTGCAGAGGGACTTTGCATCAGGGGGGCTAGAGACAGCCCAAGGGGCAATGGTTTGGAGCTGAGGCACAGCAGGGTGAGGCTGGAGCTGAGCAAGAAGTTGGTGAGTGTGAGGGTGCTGAGAGTGTGGCACAGGCTGCCCAGGGAGGCTGTGGCTGCCTCCTTGCTGGGGGTGCTGCAGGCCAGGCTGGATGAGGCCTTGAGCAGTTGAGTGGAGCTGAGAGGTGTCCCTGGGCATGGTGGGGAGGCTGCAGGGGATCAGCTCTCANACAAACCAAGCCAGCCTTGCTAACTGCCCCCAGGATCTGCTCTGCTGATGACCCCTTTGGCTTTCTTTAGATTTTTGAGCAAGTCCTGAGTGAGCTGGAGCCTCTGTGTCTGGCAGAACAGGACTTCATCAGCAAATTCTTCAAACTCCAGCAACATCAGAGCACCTCAGCAACAGCCACGGTGAGACTCCTCAGTCTGTTCCTGAGCTAAAAGGGACTGAGCAGGCCTCAGAAGGGACCTCTTTGTTTGAAAGAGAACTTCTGACTGCCTGGCAGTTCTGTGATGCAGGTGAACATTGGCATTGAGAGGGGTCCCCTGCCAAGGGTGGGGAGGTTGGAATCCATGATCTCTGATGTCCCTTCCAACCTGAGCCATTCTATGAATAGTTCTGCACTTAAAGCCCAGGCATTTGGGTTACAATTATGAAGTGCAGCTTATTTTTTGTAATTTTACTACAAAAAACATATCAGCAGGAGCAGCAGGTGAGGATTTCACCATTGCTGCTGTCCCCAAGGCAAAGGCAAGCCAGAACAATTCTGTCTCATGTTGCCAGGTCAAACCCTCAGAGCCAGGTAATCAATCACAGGCTCAGAGGGTGGCAGGGGTTAGAAGGGACCCAAAGAGCTCATCCAGTCCAACCCCCCTGCCACTGCAGCACCATCCAAGCTAGCTCAGGGCACACAGCAACACAGCCAGACAGAGTCTGCAAAGGCTCCACACAAGGAGACTCCACAGCCTCTCTGGGCAGCCTGTGCCACTGCTCTGGGACCCACACAGGCAAGAAGTTGCCTCTTGTCTTGAGCTGCAACCTCCTGTGCTGCAGCTTCCATCCATTGCTCCTTGGCCTATGGCAGGGAGCAGTGAGCAGAGCCTGTCCCCCCCCTCCTCACCCCCAGCCCTCACACACTTACAAACATTGATCCAATCCCCTCTCAGGCTTCTCTTCTGCAGCCTAAGCAGCCCCAGGTCCCTCAGCCTCTCCTCCCCAGGCACTGCTGCAGTCCCCTCAGCATCCTCACAGCCCTCCCCTGGCCCCTGGTTTCCCAAGCCCCACTGCACACATACCTGTCTGCTGTAATTTTTCATCCCACGTTCAGTTATCTCCAGTTTCTCCTGCAGCTCTGTGACTTCTGACTGAAGTTCATGAATTCTGCAATGCAGGAATGTGCTCTTTATGTGGATTCAGGGCAGGATCCTGTGCACAGGACAACTCAGTACTGCTCCTTCTCTCTCTGTGCTCCTAAATCTGTACACTTCATCAAGCAACAGTTTTGTTCAGCCAAACTGTTAACGTAGAAGCCACTGCTGGAGATATTGCAGTGGGCTGAGCTTGGTTGGATTCCAGATCCCCCCCCAGCTGCTCTCACTACCCCTCCTCAACAGGATGAAGGAGAAAATAAGATAGAAAAGCTCATGAGTGAAGATAAAGACAGGAAGAAGATTTAACAATTGCTGTCACAAGCAACACAGACTCCCCCTGAGGGAGACCAATTTAGTTTTTCCTCAATTACAACTGGAGTAGGATAGTGAGAAACAAACTGAAAACATCTTCCTCCCTGTCTCTGCTCTTGTGCAAGCTGAACTTCACTTCTTCCCTTCTAACTCTCATACTTCTCCTCCAGGGATTGGGCAGGGAGCTGTGCTCAGTTCACAAAGCTTTGCAATACTGCATCTGCCTTCAGGGCACAGCATCCTGCTCCTGCTCCAGCACAAGGGCCTGCAAGGTGGGTGCCTGCCCTGCTCTGCTCCTCCAGGGGCTGCAGGGGGGGTGCCTGCCCTGCCCTGCTCCTCCAGGGGCTGCAGGGGGGGTGCCTGCCCTGCCTTGCTCCTCCAGGGGCTGCAGGGGGGGTGCCTGCCCTGCCTTGCTCCTCCAGGGGCTGCAGGGGGGGTGCCTGCCCTGCCCTGCTCCTCCAGGGGCTGCAGGGGGGGTGCCTGCCCTGCCCTGCCCTGCTCCTCCAGGGGCTGCAGGGTGGGTGCCTGCTGTGATGCTGTGCCCTGCCCAGGCTGCAGAGCAGGTCTGCCTCACCATGGTCATCTCCATGGGCTGCTCAGCAACCTCTGCTTTTGTGCTTGAACCACCTTCTCCTTCACTCATTTTGGTGTCACAGATTTGTTTCTCTCACCTTGTTCTTACTCCTCCCTCTCAGTGCTGCTGCACAGCATCATGTTGTAGCCTCCCTTCAGGATATTTTCAGAGGGCTGATGGGCTTAAGCTGTGACCCATAGTGGCTGTGTTTTGAAGCCAGTTGGGACTGGCTGTGCCCAGCAGAGAGGAGCTGCTGGTTTCTTCCCTGAGAAGCCATTCCTGCAGCTCCCTCACTACCAACACTTTGCCATGGAAACTCTCCTCAGATGCATTCCAAAGAAGGAAAAAAACCCAAACGTGCTTGAACCTTTCACAGCACAGGTTCACCAGCCAAAAACAGCATTACAGAAATTAAGGACATTTGAGTTTTCCAAAATCTCTAGAGAAAAAAAAAAAAAAAACAGTTTAGGCCTCTTCTAAGCACTGCACCCAGCTGCTTATCCAGAAATTAACTACAGCAGTAAAAGCAAGAGAGAAGTGCCAGGAGAAATCCTTCCAGGAGATGAGCAGCAACTCAAACATCCATCGCAGCTGTGTGCCAGGCAGCACTGCCCAGCACTAAGCAGGGACTCTGCTGCTCTTCAAAGAGGAAACACCACTGGGCTCGGCAGGAGGGTGGGAAGCCCCTGCAGATCCTCAGCACCCACCCTCCAGCTGCGAGGAGCCCTCAGCTTACCGATTGTCAGCCACCTGCAGCAGGTCTGCCACGTAAGGGTCCTCCGGCTGAGGAACTGGGTAGGAGCTGAGGCCCGAGGGGGGCAGAGGCTGTGCCAGCTGCATGCGCTGGCGCCTGAAGGGGATGCTCCTCTTCCTGCCACCTAGGGGGACAAAGGGTCACTCCTTGGAGGCACTGCGAGCTGTGGACTTCAAACAAAACCTGGCACATCCTCCTAGCTCCACTGCTGCAGCAGCTCACCACGCTGGTGACGCTGGCACCGTGCCCGCAGCCTGCTGGCAGCTCTGCCCTGCCTCACACAGCTAACGAGTGCAGGACTTCAACTGACAGCTCCAACGGGGGGCAAAATACTCACCAGCTTCAAGGAAGAGGGTGGGGGAAAAAAAGAGACAGGGGGAGAAGGGCAGGGAAACAAAGAAAAAGAGAGAAGGTGGGGAGAAGGGGGAAGGGGGAGGCAAAAAGGAGAGGGTGGGGAGAAGGGCAGGGGAGAAAAAAAGANGAGGGAAAAGGAGAGGGTGGGGGAGAAGGTGAAAAGAGGGAGACTTTTATATACTGGAAGCTTTCAGAGGGTTGCAATATTGTTTGTGGGCAGGTTTTGCATCTTGCTACTTTTCTATCTTGGCTGCAATAAGCTGAAGCAGTCAGAGAGCATCCCTCAGCTGTCAGAAAGCTGCAGGTGTCAAACAGCCTGCCTGAGAGGCAGCCAGGGGCAGCACTAAGGGAATCACAAAGAGCCACACTGCAGCTTTATAGTTTGCTGCTGAAGCCAAGGTGGTGTTCATCCCTGTCCCCAGCACAAGCTGTGTGCTGAAGAGACTTCTTCCCTACAAAGGGCTGAATTCAGAGCCCAGACTCTCCAAGTCATTATTCCACTGCAGAGTTATTTTACTGCTGTAACTCACCTTCCAGGGCAAAACCCCAAACAATTACATTCTGAAGTGCCAAAGCAAGCCCAGAACAGAGTTGGAGCAGCTGCAACTATTTCCACTCACCAGGTGTTTGCACCACTGCCTGCAGGTTCTTCTCCTGAAGCTGCTGAATTCTCTCACTCTTGGCTTTGTTCTCTTTTTCCAGCGTTTTAATCTTATGCACATATTGGTTGTTCAGAAACTTCAAGTCAGAGGTTTCATGTTCGACCCTCCTTAAGGAGGCTTTCAGATCTTGAGAGGGAGACAAAAGAAAAAGCTGTGTTACCTTTCCTCTTAGTGCTTATCCTGGTAGCACCAACACAGGCAGGAGGACAATCCTCTCCTTTCTTTCCCCAGAACAAGAACTTGCCCAATCCACCTACAGGTCTATGTACATACATCAAAACACAGACAGACCTTTGGTATACCAATAAAACACCTTTGAGGAATGAAGGTACAGTCACAGAATGGCTCAGGCTGGAAGGGAGCTGAGAGCTGATCCCCTGCAGCCTCCCCACCATGCCCAGGGACACCTCTCAGCTCCACTCAGCTGCTCAAGGCCTCATCCAGCCTGGCCTGCAGCACCCCCAGCAAGGAGGCAGCCACAGCCTCCCAGGGCAGCCTGTGCCACACTCTCAGCACCCTCACACTTGCGGTCCCTTCCACCCCTGACTGATTCTATGATTTAAAATCACTAAAGGCCCCAAAGGCCATGACCATTGACACTCCTCAGCCACAAAAGACTCTGCAGATCATAGAATCAGTCAGGGCTGGAAGAGACCACAAGGATCAGCCAGTCCCAACCCCCCTGCCATGCCCATGGACACCCTACCCTAGAGCAGGCTGCCCACAGCCTCTGCCAGCCTGGCCAAAAACACCTCCAGGGATCTGGCCCCAAACACCTCCCTGCAGGGGCAACCCATTCCAGCCTCTCACCACTCTCATGCTCAACAACTTCCTCCTCACCTCCAGCCTCAATCTCCTCACTTCTAGCTTGGTTCCATTCTTCCAGTACTATCACTCCCTGACAGCTTTTTTGTAGCCCCCTTCAGATCCTGGAAGGCCACCAGAAGGTCCCCTGGGAGCCTCCTCTTCTGCAGCCTGCACAGCCCCAACTCTTTCAGGCTGTGCTCACAGCAGAGCTGCTGCAGCCCTCTGAGCATCCTCGGGGCCCTTCTCTGCACACCTCCAGCATCTCCACATCCCTCTTGTCCCAGGGGCTCCAGCACTGGATGCACTACTCCAGGTGGGCTCTCAGCAGAGCACAGCAGAGGGGCACAATCCCCTCCCTGGCCCTGCTGCCCACACTGCTCCTGCTGCAGCCCAGCCTCTGCTTGCCTTTCTGCCCTGCAAGTGCACACTGCTGCCTCATCTTCAGCTTCTCCTCCACCAGCAGCACCCCCAAGTCCCTCTCCCCAGGGCTGCTCCCCAGCCAGACGAAGGCCTTGGCTGCATGTTGGCAGTGAGGGACTGCAATCAGTGTTACCTTTAAGGTGGCGCTCAGACTGCTCTTTCAGCTTGAGGATTTCTAAATGCAGCTGGTTGTTTTCCCTGGTAAGCTCAGCATTCTCTGTTTTGTAGGGCTCCAGAACAGCTTCAACATTGCTGCTCTCCTTCTCATTTTTCCCAGCAGACAACCTGGCGCTGCGCAAGCTCTCCGTTGTGTGCACCAGGTCACTGGAATGAGAAGAGCAGCAGGCACCTGGGTGAGGTTAGCATCACTGCCAGATGGGAATAGTTATGGTGGCCTGAGAAACAAACCCTTTTGTCTAACTGCACAACAAACTGGCTCAAAGCAAGCAAAGAGAACATCCCTGGCAGAAAAACCCCAAAAGCAGAAAGCAGTAACATAAAGAAGAAAGGAGGGGGCAGAAAAAGGAAAACTCCCAAGAACTGAGAAAGTGTATCAGGAGTTCATTTAGTAAACACTTTCCTACATCAAGGTGCTCTACGCTGACAAGAGTACACTGGGAGGTTCTCCTCCCCCTCTACTCTCCCCTGCTGAGACCTCATCTTGAGTACTGCCTTCAGTTTGGGGCTCCCCAGTTGCAGAGGGACAGGGACCTGCTGGAGAGGGTCCAGGTGAGGGCTGTGAGGATGCTGAGGGGACTGCAGCAGTGCCTGGGGAGGAGAGGCTGAGGGACCTGGGGCTGCTTAGGCTGCAGAAGAGAAGGCTGAGAGGGGATTGAATCAATGTTTGTAAATGTGTGAGGGCTGGGGGTGAGGAGGGGGGGGACAGGCTCTGCTCACTGCTCCCTGCCATAGGCCAAGCAGCAATGGATGGAAGCTGCAGCACAGGAGGTTGCAGCTCAAGACAAGAGGCAACTTCTTGCCTGTGTGGGTCCCAGAGCAGTGGCACAGGCTGCCCAGAGAGGTTGTGGAGTCTCCTTGTGTGGAGCCTTTGCAGACTCTGTCTGGCTGTGTTGCTGTGTGCCCTGAGCTAGATTGCCTGCTCCTGCTGTGGCAGGGGGGTTGGACTGGACGAGGTCTTTGGGTCCCTTCCAACTCTGATTCTACTATTCTATGATCCCCCCTTGTGCAGCAAACCTCAATCAAGTGCTCCTAGGTGGTTCCTCTGGGTTTTGAGGAATCTTTTTGAGTACCTAAAAAGCTTTTCCACCAAAGGTAAACTGTCCACTCCCAAGGGCTGGCGATAGCCCAGCTGATCCAGACGCTTCCTGAGGTTAAGGAACCTTCTCTCTGCAGTGGCAGTCATGGCAGAGCAGCTTTTGGCACAGCCAGGAACAGGGCACCTGCAAAAGATCAGCAATTACAGCACTTCCCCTTTAAAACAGTTTTCTGGAGCCTTTGCAGACTCTGGATGTGTTGCTGTGTGCCCTGAGCTAGCTTGGATGGTGCTGCTGTGGCAGGGGGGTTGGACTGGATGAGCTCTTTGGGTCCCTTCCAACCCCTGACATCCTGTGAGCCTGGGATAACACAGAGAAAAGGAATGGAGAAAGCATTTGTTGTGCACAAAACACAGTGCATAAACATGGCCTGGAATGTAAGCAAGACACAAGAAAGCAGGGGAGGGACTTTTGAGGCTGTCAGGTAGGGATAGGACTGGGGAGAATGGAACCAAGCTGGAAATGGGGAGAATCAGCCTGGATGTTAGGAAGAAGTTGTTGAGCATGAGAGTGATGAGAGCCTGGCAGGGGTTGCCCAGGGAGGTGGTGGAAGCCTCATCCCTGGAGGTGTTTATGGCCAGGCTGGCAGAGGCTGTGTGCAGCCTGCTCTAGGGTAGGGTGTCCCTGGGCATGGCAGGGGGGGGTGGGGCTGGCTGATCCTTGTGCTCCCTTCCAGCCCTGACTGATTCTGTGGATCTACAAGAGAATCCTAGAGCAAGGAATACCTGGGAACATATTTCCAGCATTTCTTTAACTCTTTGCCTTAGCAATTAATTTTCCTGACAGCTTAGAGTCCAAACAGCAACTTTGCTTCCAGTAAACAAGAACTGGACTCTGCAAAGGTCCCTCTGTGGGAAAACTAAGAAGTAGATTCTGATTTTTTGGAGACAAGACCATGCAGCATAGAATCAGTCAGGGCTGGAAAGGACCACAAGGATCATCCATTTCCAACTCCCCTACCAATAGAGCAGGTGACAAAACCCCACAACTCACTCACTCAACACAAATCACTGCACTTGCCCAGGCCAGCCTGCCCCTGACAGAGCAGGAAATATCCCACTGGATGGTTCACCTGGCTGGCCTGGGCTGTCCCTGCCAGATTCTGGTGAAAACACTGAGGCAGAAGAAGAGCCTTGGGAAGCCTGATGGGGTCGTGCTGAACTTGCTGGGTTCATCTGTAAAGCTGTGCAGTCCTGGCCAAGCACTCCTAACTCTGCTGCTTCCCCCCAGGACAGTCCAGAGCAGCTGTATGAACAGCTCACATAATCCATTCTCTAAATATCTCACATCTGCTGCCAGAAGGAACAGAGGAGTGCCCTGTTAGGTGAAAGCCAGGAAATAACCACATGGAAAGAGAAAAGAAAAGCTTCTTTGAACAAGGCAAGACTTTATCAAGACATCTGAGTGAGAGCAGCTTTCAGTTACTCATGAAGGGATACTCAGAGCCAAAAGCCTCTTTTTGTTCACTGAGGCTCCTAAAGGCACACTGAAGCTGCTGTTTTACTTTGTGACATGCCTGGATGGTTGCAGGAGGCTTTCTCAGGGGTTCCTGAGCTAGCCCCATTCACACCTAAGAACTGTCCCCCAGTGCTCAAAGCCACCAGAGAGCGAAGCTGAACATTGAGATGGAAGCTGGGCAGCAGTGGGGCATCAAATGCAGTTGGGAGGCATAAGAATAGCACAGACTGAGGAAATGGTGTGAAAGAAGCTGTGTTAATACAGGTGGAATAAGAGACAGAAGAGCTTTGGCACGCTGAAGTCTTCCAGGCTGAAAACACAGCAGCAAGTTATGGCAGGCAGAGGTGAGGAACTGTTCAGACAGAACCACAGGATGGTCTGCATTGCACTGGGCCTTAAAGGAACTGGATGATCAATCCCCTGCCATCCAGCCTGTCCCTGAGCACCTCCAGGGAGAGGGCATCCATAGCCTGTGCCAGTGTCTCACCACCAGCACTGGAAAGAATTTCCTCCTCACCTCCAATCTCAATCTGCCCTGCTCAAGCTTCAATCCATTCCCTCCCATCCTACCACAACAAACCAGATGCAATACATGCAAGGAAAAAAACCACCTGCAATAGTAAACCAGAGCAAAGAGCATGAAAAGGAGTCACTGAGCCAGGCAGAAAAAAGACATAACTGGCTGGGAGGTTGGACTTGATGACCTCTTTGGGTCCCTTCCAACCCCTGACGTCCTGCAAACTACACAGGTGACAACAGGACACACTGAAATTAGCACAGACAAGTTTATAAGACATGGCAGCAAGTTCTTCATTGAAACATCAACACCAAGGGTGAACTCAGGCTGGAGTTTCCACTCTCATTTCTGGGAAGTCCTGAAATGCATTTTTCAGTCATCAGAATTGAGCTGCTAAAGGCTTTTGTGTGTGTGTGTGCAATGCATTCACAAAGCATTTGTTGTTGTTCTGCAGGCAGTGAACATGGGGACAGAGTGGCTGGAGAGCAGCCAGGCAAAGAGGGACCTGGAGGTGCTAGGAGATAGGAGCTGAAGAGGAGGCAGCAGTGTGCCCAGGTGGGCAGCAGAGCCAATGGCATCCTGGGCTGGAGCAGGAGCAGTGTGGGCAGCAGGAGCAGGGCAGTGCTTCTGCCCCTGTGCTCAGCACTGCTCAGCACACACCTTGAGTGCTGTGTCCACTTCTGGTTGCCTCCATTCCAGAGAGATGTTGAGGTGCTGGAAGGTGTTGAGAGAAGGGCAGCAAGGCTGGGGAGGGGCCTGGAGCACAGCCCCAAGAGGAGAGGCTGAGGGAGCTGGGGGTGTGCAGCCTGCAGAAGAGGAGGCTGAGGGCAGAGCTCATTGCTCTCTGCAGCTGTCTGGAGGGAGGTTGTGGCCAGCTGGGCTTGGGTTCTGCTGCCAGGCAGCCAGGGACAGAAGGAGGGGACAGAGGCTGAAGCTGTGGCAGGGCAGGTTGAGGCTGGGTGTGAGGAGGAAGTTGCTGGCAGAGAGAGTGATTGGCATTGGAATGGGCTGCCCAGGGAGGTGATGGAGTCCCCATCCCTGGAGGTGTTGAAGCAAAGCCTGGATGGGCACTGAGTGCCATTGGCTAGGGCTGGGGGATAGGTTGGGCTGGATGAGCTTGGAGCTCTCTTCCAACCTGGCTGTTTCCAAGATTCTGCTCTCGAGGACTGGGTTTGTGCTCTCCCAGGTGAAAGAGGCACCCAGAGCACCATCCGGCCGCGGCACCGCTGCAGCCAGCGCTGCCCAGTGCCGGCGCTGCCCCATCCTTTCCGAGGCGCTCTCAGAGGGTTTGCACTGACTTCGGCAAAGTTTGGCTCCCAATAGATTTGCCAGAGCTGACTTCCAGGTAGATATTTCCACAGCACGTTTGCTAGAAAGCTCTGCCACAATTCGAGGAAAAAAAAGAAGCAACAACAAAAAAAAAACAACTCAAGAAAACAAACCAAAAGCCCTCCAAAAAACATATTGCTGCGCCTACGATTCACCGAGAGCTCTAGGTCGGCATCGCCGTCGAAGAATCCCCTCTAGATGACGACTCTCCTCTGCCCGTAGCGGCAGCCTCAGAGCCCCAGCAGGAGCCCCGAGCTGCCGCTCCTTTTAAGGCGAGTTTCCGTTTAACCTTGCTTCCGCCCCCCCTCCGGTTCGCCCTTTGGCGAGACATACCGAGACGAGCGAACTCCGGCAGGGCGAAGGGCACTAAGGGCGAGCCGAGGCGCCGCGGGGAGGCTCCGGCGGAGAAAGGGAGGCTGCAGAAGGCCGAGGGAAGCAGAAAGCGGCGGGGGCGGGGGAAAGGGAGGCTGCCCGGGGCAACCCGGCGGCACAACAAGCGGCGGCGGGCCAGGGCCGTGCCGTGCCCCGCTCCGGAGCGGCAGCAGCCCGCGGAGCGCCGCTAAGCCGAGGTGCGTCCTGCCCGCTCGGGCGCGGTACCGGCGGGCAGCGGCGGCGGCGGTTTGAAAATGGCGCGCGGCGCGGCGGCCGCTTCCGGCCCGTCACCGCGGCAACGCCGCACGCGCCGCCCGCCCCGCCAACCGCCGCCGCCGCTGCCGCCGCGCCCCCGGAGCTGCTCCCGTGAAGGGGGAGGCGCTCGCCCGGCGGCCTCCTCCCAGCTCGGCTTCCGGGTGCTGCCCCCTGGCGGCGCGGAGCCGCTCTGCGCGCAGGGGCGGGACAGGGTCAACTCGCCCAGCCCGCGGGGGCAGCCCCCACGGCAGCAGCCTGCTCCGGAGCATCCCCATCCAGCCGCACCCCGAAGGGCTCCAGGGCTGGGGCTCGCAACACAGGCTCACAGGGTGTCAGGGGCCTGGAGGAGGCTGGATGAGACCTTTTAGCTGCTGAGATAGCTCAGCTAATGACCAAGCTTCTGCTTGCCCTGCTGTGCCTTGCACATCTGTATGCTGCAGACCATTCCTGATGTTGTTCCTGTTTGATGCTGCTCAGATCCCAACAAGGCTGCAGTCTCAGTTGCTACACCTCACAGCTGTCATCTCTCAGAAGGTGCCAGGGGTTGGAGGGGACCCAAAGAGCTCATCCAGTCCAACCCCCCTGCCACAGCAGCACCATCCAAGCTAGCTCAGGGCACACAGCAACACAGCCAGACAGAGTCTGCAAAGGCTCCACACAAGGAGACTCCACAACCTCTCTGGGCAGCCTGTGCCACTGCTCTGGGACCCACACAGGCAAGAAGTTGCCTCTTGTCTTGAGCTGCAACCTCCTGTGCTGCAGCTTCCATCCATTGCTCCTTGGCCTATGGCAGGGAGCAGTGAGCAGAGCCTGTCCCCCCCCTCCTCACCCCCAGCCCTCACACATTTACAAACATTGATTTAAAAAATTTAATGGTTAAATAAATTTAAAAATTAATAAATATAAATATTGATTTGATCCCCTCTCAGGCTTCTCTTCTGCAGCCTAAGCAGCCCCAGGTCCCTCAGCCTCTCCTCCCCAGCCACTGCTGCAGTCCCCTCAGCATCCTCACAGCCCTCCCCTGGACCCTCTCCAGCAGGTCCCTGTCCCTCTGCAACTGGGGAGCCCCAAACTGAAGGCAGTGCTCAAGATGAAGACCCTCCCCAGCTTTCTTGTAGCCCCTTTCAGATACTGCAAGGGCACAATGAGATCATCTGGGAGCCTTCTCCTCTCCAGACTGCACAGCCTCAGCTCCCTCAGTCTCTCCTCACAGCAGAGCTGCTGCAGCCCTCTGAGCATCCTCGGGGCCCTTCTCTGCACACCTCCAGCATCTCCACATCCCTCTTGTCCCAGGGGCTCCAGCACTGGATGCAGTGCTCCAGGTGGGCTCTCAGCAGAGCACAGCAGAGGGGCAGGATCCCTTCCCAGCCCTGCTGCCCACACTGCTCCTGCTGCAGCCCAGGGTCTGGCTGCTCTCTGGGCTGCCAGAGCACACTGACAGCTCACATTGAGCTTCTCCTCCACCAAGCACCCCCAGATCCCTCTCCTCAGGGCTGTTCATACCGAACAGCACAAAGCACCACATAAAGATGGACCTGGCCAGCCTCGGACGTGAGGTCACTTCAGCAGCTGTGGCTGGTACCGGTGCCATCCACCCCCCATCAGCCACGGAACAGAGGCTTTCCTCTGGTGCCGTCTCATGGGGCTATTCCACGGACAAATCAGTCCCCCGGCTTGTTTTCACTATTCCTCGACTCAAATTTAAGTTGAAAAGAGTCCCAAATTGACGTCGTTTAACGATGTCACTCTTCAGCACTTGGGGCTTTGCCTGGTGGGCGCCAGCGGCTGTGTGCTGCAGCCCTTTCACTGCTCTGGGCAGCGGCGTCTGCGCCTGGGTTCTGTTGGATTTCACCCCACAGTGTGTGTCCTGGCAGCTTTCCTTTTCCTTAAACCCCACCTAAGGGCTTCTCTGAGCGCTTGGTCTCCTGAAGCTTCTGGGGCCTCTACCAGCTGCCTGCAGATTGGCTGCTGCTGATGAGCTGCTTTGTGGCAGCTGGGTGCTGGCTGGGGCTGCTCGGGGTGCTGGTGCGTGCTGGGGCTGCTCACACCTGGGGCAGTGTGTGCTGGTGCAAGGGTCAGGGTGCTGGTGCTGTTCACACCTGGGGCAGTGTGTGCTGGTGCAAGGGTCAGGGTGCTGGTGCTGCTCACACCTGGGGCAGTGTGTGCTGGTGCAAGGATCAGGGTGCTGGTGCATGCTGGGGCTGCTCACACCTGGGGCAGTGTGTGCTGGTGCAAGAGTCAGGGTGCTGGTGCATGCTGGGGAGAGAAAAGAGGAGCAGGGTACCGGTGCTTGTTGGGGCTGCTCGCACCTGGGGCGGTGTGTGCTGGGGAGAGGAGCAGGGTGCTGGTGCATGCTGGGGAAAGAGGAGCAGGTTGCCGGTGCTGGTGCATGCTGATGCAAGAAGGGCAGTGCGCTGGTGCGTGCTGGGGAAAGAAAAGTAGGGTTCTGGTGCAAGGGGCAGAGTACTGGTATGTGTTGGGGCTGCTCACACCTGAGCAGTGGAGAGCGGCAAGGTGCCGGTGCGTGCCGGGGCGAGGTGCGGGGTACCGGTGCGGGGTACCGGTGCGTGCTGGGGCTGCTCGCACCTGGGGCAGTGTGTGCTGGGGAGAGGAGCAGGGGGCTGGTGAGTGCCGGGGCGAGGGGCGGGGGGCTGGAGTGTGCTGGGGCTGCTCGGAGCTGGGGCGGTGTGTGCGGGGGAGAGGAGCAGGGTGCTGGTGAGTGCCGAGGCGAGGTGCGGGGTACCGGTGCGGGGTGCTGGTGTGTGCTGGGGCTGCTCGCACCTGGGGCGGTGTGTGCTGGGGAGAGGAGCAGGGTGCTGGTGAGTGCCGAGGCGAGGTGCGGGGCGCTGGTGTGTGCTGGGGCTGCTCACACCTGGGGCGGTGTGTGCTGGGGAGAGGAGCAGGTGTGTGTGTGTGTGTGCTGGGGGAGCCGGGGATACAGAGGGGCCTCAAGACTCTGCCTGCTTCTGCGTGGGACTCCTGAGACACAGCGGCGCAATGGTGACCTACCGCAGGGCTCAGAGCTGCAGGAGCCCGGGACGGTGTTCCAAGACGACAAGGAGGTATGGTAACTTTTGCTAACTCGTCTTTACCAGTGCCGATGTCGTCTCTGGCTGTGTGGTGGGGACGAGCGTCGGAGGGGCTGTGGCTGCCCAGGGGCTTAGTGCCCTCTCTGAGCAGCCACTCGGACTTTCTCAGGGCTCTTTCTCTCGCTGGCCACCTCAGTCTGCCCTGCTGGCAGAGGCGGCCACAAGCCAGCAGCGGCTGCCAGAAGCGAGGACTTCCTGCAGCCAGCATCACCCAGCAGTTCCTGACACCACCAGCATGCCAGTCAGGAGGATGCTGCTATAGGACGAGTTCTGTTAAGGAATATTTTTTCTGGAAAGGTGGACAGAGCTGTGTGTGCACTCGCTCACAAAGGAGAACCCTCTCCCTCGGGGGGGGAGGGGGGCAAAAATAGACACCAGAGCAGGGGTGAGGACTTGCTTAATCTATGGGAGCATCCTTAGGTGGTGTCCCAGTCTAAGGTGGGGAGGTGGTGGGAATCTAAGTGCAAGGCTGCCTGCTTTGAGGGGAGCCAGCTCAAAGCAGCTCTGTATCAGACCTCCCTTTCTGTCCTCTGACCTGTGGTCAGTTTCCGTGAGCTGGGGAGCTTGGCCCACACAAAAGCAGCCTAAGAGCCTGGGCAAGGAGGTGCAGATTAATGGCTGGGGGGCACAAAGGTCATCTTGATCAGCCTGCAGCAAGGCCTGGCCCGTTGTCAGGTGTCTGTCAGGGCAGCTGCACCTCTTGCAGTCCTGCTATCCAAAGCAGCTGGCCAGGGGAGCCAAAATGGTGCATGGGTCTGGCTGGCTGCCCAGACAAAGTGGTGTGGGACCCTGGCTGGCCAATGGGACAAGTCACACAAGGCAACGGTGTAGGGCTGTGGGTGGGTGGCCAGTGGCAATGGCATAGGGCTGTGGGTGGCCAGTGGCAATGGTGTAGGGCTGTGGGTGGCCAGTGGCAATGGTGTAGGGCTCTGGGTGGCCAGTGGCAATGGTGTAGGGCTGTGGGTGGCCAGTGGCAATGGTGTAGGGCTCTGGGTGGCCAGTGGCAATGGTGTAAGGCTGTGAGTGTCTGGAGTGGCCAGATGCCTTAGGGCTCTGTGTTGCCAGCCATCCAAAGTGGTGTAAGAGCCCTCTGGTGTGGCAGCCAGCTAGTGTGGTGTAGAGCTCTTGCTCCTCAGCCCTCCAGGCTGGCACAGGGCTCTGGGTGGTCAGCAAGACAGCCAAAAGGCTGTAGAGACCTGAGTGCCTGGCCATGCAGTGGTGAAGGGCTCTGGCTGGCCAGCTAGAGTAGAGTAGAATTAGAATAAGAGTAGAATTAGAATAAGAGTAGAATTAGAATAAGAGTAGAATTAGAATAAGAGTAGAATTAGAATAAGAGTAGAATTAGAATAAGAGTAGAATTAGAATAAGAGTAGATAGAGAATAGAATAGAATAGAATAGAATAAGGCAGGTTAGAAGAGACCTCCAAGATCATCCAGTCCAGGGCTCTGTCTGGCTGACTAGACTAGACTAGACTAAGCCAGGTTGGAAGAGACCTCCAAGATCATCCAGGCCAGGTCTCTGTCTGGCCAGCTAAATATAATAATAGAATAAAAATAGAATAGAAGTAAAATAGAAAAGAATAAGCCAGGTTGAAAGAGAGCTCCAAGCTCATCCAGTTCAACCTATACCCCAGCCCCATCCAATGGCAGCCACTGGTGCTGTGCAGGGCTGTGGCTGTTTGACAGCACCCAGTGGTGCAGGGCTCTGGATGTTTGGAGGGAAGAAGTGCTGCAGGTCTCATTTCAGCCTTTGACTTTTCTTGGGCCATGTACAGCTCATAATAGCAACAGCAGCAGCATCAACTGGCAGACCCTGGAGCCTTACCCTTCATCCTCCGATGTAATTATCTTGCCAACCAAACGAGGGCAGAGAGAAAGCCTCGGTGCTGTGCAGGCAGTGCTCAGGACGATTTTAGCCACCAGGGCAACCCTCCCCACCCCCTGCAGCTGCCTGCTGAGGAAGCCTTCTGAGAGCAGGGTGGTTAGATAAGAGCCTCTCCATCTGCACTTAAATATCCCCTCATCATCTTTATTGGGATCTTTGGCTTTTTGAAATGATGAGAACAAAAAATAATTGTACTGCCACTGTGGATAATCATGGAGTGGTTTAGGTTGGGAGGGAGCTCAAAGCTCAGCCAGTTCCAACCCCCCTGTGCCATAGGCAGGGACACCTCCCACTAGAACAGGTTGCTCAAGGACTCATCCAGCCTGGTCCTGAACACCTCCAGGGAGGTTGTGGAGCAAAGAACAAAGATCACATTGGGTGATTCTGTGCTCCACAACCTCACTGAGCAACCTGTGCCAGTGTCTCACCACCCTCACTGCAAACAACTTCCTCCTAACATGCACTTTCAATCTCCCCTCTCACACTTCAAACCCATCACCCCTTGTCCTGTCATTCCCAGCCCTTGTCAACAGTCCCTCCCCAGCTCTCCTGCAGCCCCCTTCAGATCCTGGAAGGCCACTCCAAGGTCTCCTGGCAGCCTTCTCTTCTGCAGGCTGCAGAGCCCCAACTCTCTGTGCCTGTGCTCAGAGCAGAGCTGCTGCAGCCCTCTCAGCTGCATCTTGGTGGCCTCCTCTGCACTGGCTCCACCACTTGCATGTGCTGCTTGTGCTGGGGGCTGCAGAGCTGCAGACAGTGCTGCAGGTGGGGGGTGAGGAGAGCAGAAGCTGCGACCCCCGGGCGGCAGCGGCGGAGCTGGAGGGCAGCGACCCCCGGGCGGCTGCTGCCTGTCCCGCGGTGCCCTGGCGCCACCTAGCGGCCGCCTGCCTTTGCTGGCCTTGTGCCGCGCACTCATCGGCTCAGGGGATCCCACCGGTGGCAGGGCTTGGAAGGGACCTGCAGGGGTCAACCAGTACAACCCCCCTGCCTGAGCCGAAGCACCCAGGGAAGGCCACACAGGAACGCATCCAGGTGAGTCTTGAAAGTCTCCAGAGAAGGAGACTCCATAACCTACTTCGGGCAGTCGGCTCAAGGGCTCCACAGGCTCGTAGGATGTCAGGGGGAGCAAGAGACCCAAAGAGCTCATCCAGTCCAACCCCCCTGCCACAGCAGCACCATCCAAGCTAGCTCAGGGCACACAGCAACACATCCAGACACAGTCTGCAAAGGCTCCACACAAGGACACTCCACAACCTCTCTGTGCAGCCTGTGCCACTGCTCTGGGACCCACACAGGCAAGAAGTTGCCTCTGGTGTTGAGCTGCAACCTCCTGTGCTGCAGCTTCCATCCATTGCTCCTTGGCCTATGGCAGGGAGCAGTGAGCAGAGCCTGTCCCCCCCCTCCTCACCCCCAGCCCTCACACATTTACAAACATTGATTCAATCCCCTCTCAGGCTTCTCTTCTGCACACTAAGCAGCCCCAGGTTCATTGAGCAGCAAATCACCAAGGAGTGGGTGAGTTGTCAGTAAATCCTTGCCTCAACTTTCATTCCTCATTTACAATATTGGGCACAGTCAGGGACAAAAAAAGTGTGAGGTGGGTTTTTGGTGTGACCCAGCATCGTCTCCCAGGTACCCAGGCACAGAAGGAGGGGACAGAGGCTGAAGCTGTGTCAGGGCAGGTTGAGGCTGGATGTGAGGAGGAAGTTCCTGGCAGAGAGAGTGATTGGCATTGGAATGGGCTGCCCAGGGAGGTGGTGGAGTCCCCATCCCTGGAGGTGTTTCAGAGGAGGCTGCATGAGGCACTCGGTGCCATGGGTTAGTTAATGAGAAGGGTTAGGTGAAATGTTGGACTTGCTGATCTCAGAGGTCTTTTCCAACCTGCTTAATTCTGTGATTCTGGTTTACTGTTAGGCAATGACTGGTGAAGGTCTGGGGGCAGTTTGGTCAAGTGCAGGAGAGTTGGACTCAATGATCATAGAGGTGTTTTCCAACCTGGTGAATTCCGTTGTTCTGTAAGACTCACATCCTTCTAAGAACAGCAGAAGGGCCACCAAATAGTTTGGGATCTGGCAAGACCCAGAGCTGAAGGAGTTTTTAGTGCTGGATCTGGAGAGCTGGCAAAAGACATCCCTCTCTGGAAGATCACGAGTCACATCATCAGTTCTCACTGAATATGTAGCAGAGTCTGGATGCAGCTCAGAGCTGCCTCTCATTTTACTGCCTTCTCCCTGGCAAGCTGCTGGGACCAGTCTCCAGCACTGGTAAAACGTTGGTGTAGAAAGCTGGATGGGAAGAGTGTGGCAGCAGGAGAGCTGGTGCTGGATGTAAGGATGCGGGAGAGAAGCGAGGCTGATTGCTGTGCTGCTGCCGCCGGGGAACAGCTGCTTTGGGGTTGTTCCTTGCAGCTCCGTGTTTTGGTAAGCGGAGGGGCTGAGTGTGTCTATCCGGTCCTTTGGCTGGCCGGGCGCTGCAGTCAGGTGTTGGCCGTGCTCTGAGACGAGAACAAACTGCAGCCCAAGCAGGGGGTGGCTCCGGTTTGGGCAGCGCGGCTGGCAGCGGGGCGCTCAGCGGTGCCGACACCCATGGCCATCAAATCAGCCTTGCCCCTTCCTTTCCGACGCCATCCCGACACGGGCAGTCGGATGGCGAAGATTTGGGGGTCGGCAGAGGCTCCGCCGCGGGGCTGGGGCCGGGGCGCGGCGCTGCCGTGGGATGGCATCCGACGAGCTGGGCGGCGACGGCTGCGGCACCCCCACCCCGGGGCGGCGGGGAGACACCGGCTCTGCCCTGCTGGCGGCGCGGAGCGACGGCACGGGTAGGAACGGCCCCCTCGCCGCCGTGCCCGCAGCGGGAGGCAGCCCGG
>VWZI01008408.1:420507-504824 GCA_013396835.1 Psilopogon haemacephalus | reverse complement strand
GTTTAATTTCTCACTCAAGTTCTCCAATTAGCTCAAACCAACACAGGTTTTCACAGTTTTGTTTCAAAGAACTGGCATTTATGATTACTATCAAGCACCAATGATAAGGTTTTAATTAATTATGTGGTATCATTAATAGGCAGCAGATTCTGGCTGTCAACGTGACTAGGCCCATTTTACCTTCTTGTTCAGCTGATATTGTACCTACACAAAAACTTTCAAAAACATCAACTGTAACATGATTATTGAAACTAACTGCATTATTTATCTAAAATATCAAAGGAGGGGACAAATTCTAGGAGAGCAGCTAGAAACCTACTGGGTCTTCAGGAACCAGTAAAGATAAAGTTACGTTAAAAAAAAAAAAAACAAACCATAATGCCTGGCAAGCAGACATTTTTCACAGCTATGAACAAGCAGTTTGTTGGACCAGCCTGATATTGTCTTCTTGTTACATTAATATTTTCTCAGAAGTAATAAAAGTCAACTAAGTGTACTGATTAAGCAATCACAAATTAGACACCTATCGATCACTAGTGACTGTTTTCAGAATTTCAAACACTTGTGATATTTATGCTAAAGTGTCTAATTTAATATCTAATTTATTGTTTTTCTGTTGTATGAATCACAGAAGTATGAATCCAACAAACCCCTAGCTAAAACACTTACATAACCCATTACACTTGGGTTAGTTTTAACCTAATCACATTAGCATTATAACAAAAAATCCTGGAAGCACAGTCATCATGGAAAAGCAAAGCTTTACATAATGTGATTAGTGATAAAGAATGCCTTTTTATTCAGTATAAAACAAACATTTTGAAGTTTAAGCAATATTTACTATCTAAATCAAGGACATACTTGGTTGCACCATCATCATATGTTCCCATTAACACTATAGTTCCATCCTGGATGGACTTCAGAAATTCAATGAAGGGTGCCACATCTGAAAAGAGGGAGAACATTAAACTGTTTAATAATAATTACTCCACTACTGAACACCTGCAATCCCTTCCTGCAAAGACATCCTTCAAGTATGTTTGTAAATGTACTTATAAACGCATTAAAAAGTATTAAGTGGGAGAAAGATAAAATGCATTGGAGAGAACTCTTTCATTTTACAGAAAAATTTTCATCCATGGCACAAAGACATGAATTGCTACTGGGAACTACCAGGGAGAATGATTAACCATATAATTCCCTCCCTTCTTGACTAGTTAAGTTCCTTCAAAGTTGCACTCCTCTCACAATTAGAGGTGAAACACTGCCTTAATTATCACCTTAAAACACTGCAGCAAGTGGAGCCTGGAGGAGAGAGAGGGAACAAAACAAAAACCAAACAACAGCACCCAACAACAACAAAATCCAAATTAAAAAAAAATGACAAGAAATAAATGGAGGTATTTCAGTTGTTTCTCTCTAACTCTCTAACCAGTTAAAGTCACTGCACCTACCTCCTCCCCACATGTCAAAGAATTTAGTGTCTAATGGCTCTCCTGTTTTACCTGGAAAAAAAAGAAATAAAGTATATGCCATCATCAAATAGAGCCAAAGTTACTTTACTGACAACATGCCCATTCACATGCCTTTCAATGCCACTTTCAGAAGAAGTGCTGCAGAATACACCATATAAATCAATCACTGTGGTAACTCTTATGAATACTGCTCCTCCAAGAGCCCCATAGTTTGTGAAAATGTAGGGAAAAAAGTAAAACATGCAGACCTCTGATTTTGCTTCAAGTAGAATATAAAATAAAGGAAACCCATGGCCCCTAAAACCAATAAAGAGAATTTATTTTGTATATTTGCCTTAAAAAAAAAAATTGTAAAAGTAGATAGTATATAGCTACAGGTTGCCTTTACCACAACATGGAAAAGAAAGATTAAAGTTACACTCCATGTTTTGCTATTGATACAGACAATGGAGGCAACAAATGAAGTCAAAAGCACATAATATGTACCTCATGTCTTTTTCCATTTTATGAGTGTAATGGGAATTTCTCTGGTGTATCACCAAGATAGTCATGTGGAATGCTGCGGTGACTATTTTCACTACACAGAAACAGAAATGCATATTTTCTGTTTTCTAACAACAAGATATAAGTGCCAACAGATGACATAATCTGCTGAATAGTTTCTTTTCTGCTCCTCTTGAGGTTTCACCATCCCTAAGTATTTATATTTTGTAAACAATTTGAAAATTAAGACCATCAGCTCACTTAAAATGTCACTTACCATTGACCAAGGCCACATTTATTCCTCTGCCAACATTATTCTTAACTCCACTCATTAAACTGAAACAAAAACAATATATTTTTTTTTAATAGGACAACTTTCTGATGTGAAATATTTCTAGTTTTCAAACAAGAACAAACTGTAAGCGAGAAAATAATTGCAAGTTCTTGAGCACCTAAATGAAGCAAAAATCTACCTGAACTAATCGGTGTGCTCTTATGGCACAACTGAATAGGTAAAAATAGATCAAATATCCCCATTTGTATTCATTTCATCACTTAATCATCTTGGTTTCAAAGTCTGCATATATTAAACAAGCTACAAAAAATAAACTGCTATTCACAAACCAACTTCATGAGGTTCAACAAGAGTAAGTGCAAGGTCCTGCATCTGAGGCGAGGCAATCCCAAGCACAAATACAGGCTGGGCAGTGACTGGTTGGAGACCAGCCCTGAGGAGAGGCACTTGGGGTGTAGGTGGATGAGAAGCTCAACACGAGCTGGCAGTGTGCACTCGCAGCCCAGAAAGCTAGCCAGATCCTGGGCTGCATCAGAAGTGTAGCCAGCAGGTTGAGGGAGGTGATTCTCCCCCTCTACTCCACCCTGGTGAGACCCCACCTGGAGTGCTGTGTCCAGTTTTGGAGCTCCTATTACAGGAGAGATGTGGACATGCTGAAGCGTGTCCAGAGAAGGGCCACGAGGCTGGAGCACCTCTGCTATGAGAACAGACTGAAAGAGTTGGGGCTGTTCAGTTTGAAGAAGAGGCTCTGAGGTGACCTTATTGTGGCCTTCCAGGATCTGAAGGGAGCCTACAGAAAAGCTGGGGATGGACTTTTTAGGCTATGAGGTAGTGACAGGACTAGGGGGAATGGAGCAAAGCTGGAGGGGGGGAGATTCAGATTGGATGTGAGGAGGAAGTTCTTCAGCACGAGAGTGGTGAGACCCTGGAATGGGTTGCCCAGGGATGTGGTTGCAACCACGTTTCCAGAGGTGTTTAAGGCCAGGCTGGATGAGGCTCTGGCCAGCCTGGTCTAGGGTAGGGTGTCTCTGCCCATGGCAGGGGAGTTGGAACTAGGTGATCCTTGTAGTCCCTTCCAACCCTGACTGATTCTATTTAAGAACATTACTGTAGTTCAGAGCCCAAAACAAATTATATGAGGAGCTTAGCACAGTCACGTAATCAACATTTAAAGCCTTTTTGTAAGCATTTGACAAAAACATCTGTTAATGAGTTTTAATAAGCTAATTAAAATTACAGCACTGCACTAAAACAATACAATCAAAGTGGTCAGCACTTGTACCTATAAAGGGAAACCTAAATTGAAGAAAAATAGCAATTATCTGGCCAAACTCAAGAGTGGCAAAGGAACTGGAAAAAAGGAGATATGTTGTGAATGGAAACCCTTCATATCTGGAAAGAAGAGCTAATGGGACCACAGGACAGCTAGGATGATGTGCAGCCTTGGGGGTACACCACTTCAGTGACAGGAAGCTTCCAGACCCCTTCATGTCTTTTCATTGGCATTGTATAACAATCTCTGTTCTGCTACCACTGTTCTTAGCACATCGACTTAGGTTTTAAAACCAGTAAGCAGAGATGAAAAGTCTCTACTCTGTTAGTCCTCTAAGTTCCACCATCTGCCAAAAAAATATGATTAAAATTTTAAAACCTCTTATTCAGTAACTTCTGTATCAGAAGACTTGAAATTTCCTGCAGAAATGCCAAATTCACTTTTGGTTAGCAGGGAACTCAAAAGTATTTTAGCCACTGGAGGATCATTTCTTTTCCAATCACATGATTTTCAAGGCACGTCTGAGCATCTGTTCTAAACAACAGAAAGCTATGGCAGATAAAGACTGAAAATATAAATGAAGACAGTGAAGTTCTAAACACATTCCTTTGGTCATATAAAATTTAGTAGACATTTAATTTACCAAAAAAAACCTCAATCCATAAGAACTTCCTTAGTAAAAATAATTAGCTACAAAATTATTTGGAAATAAATACCAGTAAAAAATATATCCAGTACAGGGGTGAATATTCAGGAAATCCACATACATGTAACAAAAGATATAAAGGAATTCAGAAAACAAAAAAAATCTGTAAATATGAATGTGAGAATTGCAAATTATCAAAAGGAATGCAGTGTGAAATTCTGCTAGAAGGCTTCCTAATAGTAGTAGTAAAAATGCACAGAGAAGTTGTGGGTAAAGAAGTATTGATATATTGCCCCTTCTTCTGAAAAGCCCATGATGACTATAGGATGTTTTTTGTCCTTTGGATTATGTCCTTCTAATATAGGAGAACATGACTGTAAATTAATTTTTTTACAGTAGAATTTCAAAGAAAAAACATATACAAAGAGAAACTGAGATATTAAATGCATTCTAAATGACATCATTTTTAGAGCTCTCATAAATCACATGATACCCCTATGTTTAGCAAAAAATCTATGCTGTAAATAACACAGACAAACTATGGGAAGTTGCACTGCTTCTTTTCCCTGAAAATATGAAGAAAATACAAATTAAAAACAAACAAAAATGGTATTTCTCAGGAGAGAGTTCCCAGAATATCACTAAAAAACAGCTGCCAAAGAGAAAATAAGTACGGTCAGAGCTCTATACAGTTTGTGCACTAAGCTCAGTACTCCAGACTGTAATGTGACCGTTTTGTCACCAGAGAGCAGCCGTTCACCAGTTTGACAATTCTCCCAACAATTTACAACCAACAAGTCATAGGGACCTTTTCAAAGAGAAATCAAACGTTTTACTAGCAAAGCAAAAGAGAATATACAACTGATCTAACTTTCTGCTGGCCGTTTAAATTAGCATTACGAGTCCTCCTCGGAAATAATTCAGAAAAATCTTTGTCAAGGGAAACTAGACTTATCACTCTAATAGCTGTGTACCAAAGAGTGTGCTACGAATGAAAGAAAAGAGGATTTCTTGACATCATCTAATTGCTTTGCATCACTTTCTTCAGTGAAATACACAGTAGAGGACTTTATTTTTCTCTCCTTTGATTGGACAGAAACAGCTCTCTCTTCTTAGTTAACCAGTAAGATCGACATTAAAAAACACAAAACAAAACAAAAACCCACCACCAAAAAATCAAGAGCTAAAATCCTGGACTGAAAAATATTACTTCCACAACTTTCAATCAGTGAAACACACTGTCTTCACAGATACATAGCTTCTTAGCAACCAGAATGAGAATGCAGAAAGTTTTCAACAAAAATACCATGCAGAGAGATCAGATAAAACTGTCCAAAGTCTCAAAATGAATCGATAGTAAGAATGCAACCCAGAACTTAGCAGCTTTTAACCAGTACATGCCAATCGTGAGCTCATGCTTATTTTGTACATGCTCCATGACCACACTGTGATGTTTCACTGCAAAGACACTCCTACAAGCTTGAGCTAAGTCAGTCTGCCAGAAGAACAGCTTGAAATTTAAGTGCTGCCTGTGATTCTACTAGTAATAAAAAGGAAACAATTTGCATTCATTCACTTCTCAGGGCAAAGAGCTACATCTTAGTTGCTAGGGACAGCACTAAAAATAGTCTTGTCTTTAAAATCTTAAAATTAGAGTTACTTTAGAGACTGAAATGACAGAAAATGTAAACCAACACTTTGATTAACTTACAGATCAATTACGCTGTTTACTGTATTACATGGGATTACATTGTTAAGTGAAGGTGCAAGTTTGCTCTAGGATTCACTGGCACTAACCACTGCATGTGCTATCTGAACCACTCTGCACTAAGATAGTGTGTGCTGAGAAACAGCTAAAATGGAGTAGTTCAAACAAAAATGCTTAAAAGCTTGTAAGTTTCACTGATATACAAAAAAATCTTCTGACAATCTAAAATTATGTCTGACAAGTGGCACCCAAAACTGAATTACATTACATGAAGCTGCACACTGACAATAAGCAGAAACAACGTAACAGCAACAAGGAGCACAAAACGAGATATTAATATTCTCATTATGGGCATTACTGAAAGGTATTCAGTTAAAAACTATATGCACAGTCCTACTGATACTACTGTGTTAAAAGTATGCTTATTCAAAATATAAAACAAACTCAAAACCAAAACGTCTTTCAAGCCTTTCCTCATTTTGCAACTATTTTATTACTTTTGGTTACCATCAGCAGTATCAAGTAACTACTCATCGCTAAAATACTATTTTTCCCTTCTGGGGTCATCTTTCAAAAGAAAGTGGAGATATGTTCTGACGTTGGTACTATGGAGACAGTTAAATTTAAAAGATTACTTAAGGAAGACAATTCCACACCACAATTTCTGCTGATGATGTTCACTTAGAAGAATCAAGAGTAATTATTTAAAAATATAGAGCTTCACTGAATTGCTATTTGACACACAAAATCCCCAACAAGTTACTTGGGAGTCAAATTTGCATCTGACAAAGTCTAACTAATTTAAAGTTTACAGAATTAAGGATAAGTGTAAGCTATCTTGTGTGTATTAAAATAGCATACATTTCTGCATTTACTGCAGAGTATTAAGCATGCTTCATTAAGTTATCATGCAAATAAAATATTTTCATATGGTCAAAACACTGGCAAAGTAAAGCCTATGAAGAATTATTTAAACTATTGATTTTGTATGCAAAGTGATCCAGGACAGCATTTGAAAGAGATACTCAAGATAAGAGGTAAAAAATACTTACACATTATCTTCTACACAAATTTTAGGTCCAACTACATTTGCTGCTCCACTTGCCATTTTGAATGCAAAATGCTTTTCAGGACAAGCTTTAGAGATGCCACATTTGTATCTTGGAGGTTTTGTAGCTTTCAAAAAGAAATAAAACAACATTTGAGAGACAACACCACCAGTGTGCTAACAAACACCACATAGCTTTCAGAAGGAATTCAAGAGCAAAGACAAAAAATACCTCCTCTGCAGTTTCACATCATCATAAATAATCTAGGTTCCTACAGTACCTCATTATTCTGCCTCTTGTTCTCACTGTTTCTTTCTCTTGAACAGTCATCAATAAAAAAAAAAAAAAAGAAATGCTGGCAAAACCCGCTTTAACAGAAATTTAGGAAAAACCAGGAAAAGAAGAAAGTTAATCTTGGATTGCATTTAAAGCATAATTAAGACTTTAACTAAGAAAATCCAACAGCCTTTGTTATTAAGCAGAAGCGAGTTGCAGTGGTTACACATGCATATGAATACTCACAGCGTGCAGCTGCATCCAATGCTGATCTAGCTAAAATGCAAAAAGAAAGTTTTACAATATTTTTCTATTAAAGTGTCATCTACTATAAAATATCCTATAAATTAAAAACCCTTCTGTACTGCTGTAACAAGGAAGTACTAAATACATCTGAATATAATTTTCTAATAAAACCATTAACCCCTACACAGTGGTAGGAAGAAAGTGATTAGGAACCACATTTAGAAGCATGGCCTTAATTCATGACCCTCCAATTAACACAAAGAATTATGGAGACACAAAATCACGAGGGATTTATGCACATGGGCACAACAGTAAAATGGACTCCCTTCCTACAGCTTCACCAGGATGGGGCTCCTTCCACTTAACATTGGAAGCCTGCAACTCAGGTGCATTTGAGCCCAACCATTCATGACTTTCTAGGGACAGAAGAAATAAGCGACATCACCATGGACATACAATACATCTGCAATACCTAATGACACCTGTCTCTCTTCAATAATTGTTCAGATGCTGGCTCACAACATAGTAATCTGCATGAACCCTACCCAAGTTGCTAACATTGTGAAGGTTTTGTTATTAAAGGCTCCAGTAAAGGTAAAGCTGCTTCAAAAGGGACCCTGAGTTTTAGATCACCTCAGCTGCTAAACCTTTTCTGTGCAGAACCTGGGCATATTTTAAATATTTTGGTACTGCACATTCAATTGTACATGGTAGTGCATCTGTGCTAGAAAAGAAAGCCCACTCGAAACATAGATTTTGAATTGCTTAAGCATTAGAAAGGTAGAGTGTAGATTTACAGTAACTTCATTCAAGTCACCTAGTTTACAACACCAGGCTAAGACTGTAACTACCAGTAAACAGAAAAAGCAGGTAAAACGATGCATACTTTGCACTGTAAAAGCAAACGGCAAAAGAATCAAACTGATTAAGGTAATAGGTATACACATTGTATATATAATACATATATAACAGATATAGGTTAAAAATAAAGACAATTCTTAAGTGTAAGAGCCTAATTCAAACTTAAAGTACAACGAGCAAGATATTCTTGAATATGGCTCAAGTAAACATTAATAAATGTCTCGAGAAAAAATAAAGTCATTACTTACCAAATATGTGTCCTAAGTTTGCATCCATCTTTATTTCAAAAACTTGAGAGATGACATAAAATGTGAATAAAAATATTGCCACAACCACTACCAACTTTGCAGCACCTAATCAGAAGCAGAGAAAAGTTTCAAAAAAACTATCTGTAAATGGTAACATTAAATTTACCAAAAATAACTACCTGAGAAATGTATCACCTTACAGTATGGGGAAGTCAGAAAGAGGATATGTGGGCTCACTAAACAGAAATAATCTGCAAGAAATGGACATTATAATGTAAGATGCAACTGACCCAGTCAATCAGATTGCTATACCAAAAGCATACCCTGCTCTCAGCTTTCTCCAGATTAATGCTTGCCTGACCACAGTACAATTCATCTCAGCAGTCAGGAGAATCCACAGACTTACCTAAGAAAATCCAGTTTAATAAAATGAACTAAGTTCATTTAACTGTTTGATGAACAAAAAGGAAACTGCCACCTCCCCTCATTTCACCTCCCTGTTCTTATCCATGTGTACCTGTTTCCTCAGTATCTACAAACACTCCTCTTCTCTCCAACCTCCCCCCAAACTCAAGCTACCTGTGTTTTAATGTATGGCCAAGACTGAGTGATTAGAGATCTGTTTATATTTCAACTGCTTTAGTCAGTCAGGTCTCAGCGTTCCATTGACCAAAGGGAGAAACACCACACACCCACCCCCACCCCCCCAAAAAAAAACCCAAAACAACAAAGGAGAAAAAAAAAACAAACACAACATTAGCAAAACCCAAAACCTTCCCCCTTTTTCAACAAATTTCAACTACAGATATCCAAAAAGTGAGTTAGAAGCCTGAAAGTAATAAAATGCAGGACCTCTCCCCACCCCTTTTTGTTGAAGACTCAGGTAGCATGAAATCTTACAAGCTTCACTTTCTCCCATGCTGAGGTCAAACTACATCGTGGGAAAAGACCTGGAAGCACACAACCACATCAATTTACATCTAATGGAAACTTGAGTGTATGTGGTACTGCCATGAACCCTGCCATTTCTTAGCATAATTTTCAATGGATTTTTACAGAACACTCCACTTGAACTTATTGTAAAATACCAGCTGACTGACAGTAGAAGCTAGGTTAGGAGTCTTCTGATCAACATTCAACCTTCCTATCTCCTCTCCATTTGGAAGAAACAACTTTACAGCATGCTTCAGCTTCTCACATTGCCAGTCAAGTAAAAAAAAAACCAAGCTCATGTATTCCTGCAGATCTCAAACTGCTGCTGTAATCTGCTGTTCAGAAAAAAAAAAAAAACTTAAAATAGACAGATTACTCAGTCTTCAGGATGAGAGATATTAATCAATCCTTTCCAGGGGCTAAAAAGGATAGAGAGAGAAAAAGAAAAGAAATATTAAGAGAGACAACTGTGCTTGCTTGTAGTTTGCTCTTCCTCTCCCACTTTCCTTTTCACGTGGGAGCACATACACATTAAACACAAACACAGATGCAAACTTAATTTAAAAACATTATGCTGGAACTCCAAAGGTTATTGTGCTGGAAGGTAAGTGAACCACATGTAAGCACTAGAGAAAACAGATGACCTGAGCATATGTTAAGTAGAGAAAAGGCTTGCAAAGCAACACTGCTTAAAAAGACAAGATGGTACCAGATTTTTTTGAATGTGTGATCTAGCAAATGGCACTTAGAAAGCATGTTGTCTCAGCAGTAGTAGGTGATAAGAACAGAACTCAGTCTGAGCACTATACCCCTATCCCCCATATCCTGAGCCTTTCAACTGAACTACAAGTGATCCTTCTGAGAAAGCTGTAAGAAATCTAGAAAATTCTTTTAGCACTTGAACCAAAACCAACTGTTTGCTAAATGTTAAACATTCTATACACTGTTGTATCATCTGTGGTTGTAGCGACAAAAGATGTTAGATGGAGCAAAAAAACACATGAGGTCCAGAAAAGTAATTTTTCAGATGATTTAATCGTTTCTAAAAACTGCAGGATCTTCCAGCTCTTTATCAGATTTATTTTGCTGCTCCCAGTTATATGTATTGAGGTTAATGAAACAATTGCAAAAGTAGTGACAAAAATCAGGACCAACTGGGAAGGTCAATGTGCAATTCCCTTGGAAAAAAGAGCCAAGAGTTGCTCCTTAACACTACAACTATTGATAAAAATGCAATACATAGGAAACTCAAAACTATTCAACTGCCTCACAGGCTACAGAAAAGAACGGTCTAAAGTACTATTTTCTTGCATTGTTATATTAGCAAAGATCTTATTTTTACAAACCCTACCTACACCTTCTGTCAAGTAAAACCAGTTTCTCGAAACCTGTAGTACAGTAACTTATCTCTGGACAGACTTTTACAGCTTTCAAATTTCCAGTAACAACTGAGGAAGCTTCAGACCCTATAATAGTGCACAGAACTTTTGATTGGGATATGAGGCAGGGAAAAAAAATCACTTACAACATCAGTGGGCTATTTCTTTATTCTTTCATAATCTTACAGAATCAGTAGTCAAAGTACTTCCAACCACGCCAACTTAACCAATGACTGCATATCAGCTGAATCATTTTAACTAGCCGCTTGCTCTTAGATAACCTCAAATTTCAAAGTGAGTTTCACTAAAAAATCAAATGGAACAACAATATCTGTTATATCCCTTAAGTTTACTTTAAAACCTTATTATTAAAACTTGCTAATGTATAACACACATTTCACAAGTGACAAAATAATAATTATTTTACCAAGTGTACCTACCTGCTATTCTCATGTTTAATTTGCAGGCAGCTAATGACACTATTGCATTAAAATAGCCACCTAGGGAAAAAGAAAAGCATGGCATTGTAATTACACCCAAATAGGCACTTTTGTGATAACAGTAAAAAAAACCCATAGATTTTCTGGTTGATAACAGTATGGTGATTGTCCTGAATACTTAGTTCTTAACATCCTAAGAAAAGGTAAGAAGATTTAAGAATAATTTCTTATGTACTGTCTTCCTTTGCTACTCTATGAAACAAGTGTTCTGAAAAAAACCCACGTTAATTTCACCAAATTCACTATGAATGCTGTCTTTCAAACCTTCAATTTGTGATATCTAAGTGATATTTCCTGAAGCTATGTGTTACTAACCAACAACTCTATCCGCATGACTTCAAAGTTCTAGTTACTTTCAGATGCAAGCTGTTCTTTGGTAACAGAAATATAGCAAACTATGATCTGGAGAGAAAACTTAAGTATTTTGGCCCTCAGGATACTGAAATGCTGTGCCCTGAGCAACAGGGCCTGAACCAAAGTTGACCTCTACATGAACATCCCATCCAAATACTAGATATTATTAGTATCCACTCATTAGTGAAATACGTATTACCCTTAGCATCTATTATCAGTTAACAAAATGTGTGCCTATCAGTGAAAGATGTATCTTAAGACAGAATATAATCATTAGTGAGGATGAAATGTCATAAGAACATATTTAACGTTCCTTAGTTAGAGGCAGACTGACAAGGCTATGCAGTCAGACGTTCAACCTTGTGTGAAGGTGTGTGATCAAAGCCAAATAGAAAAAGAACACTCCCTTGATTTTTCCCTGAGCCCTCGCTCAGAATCCCAGAGGAGAGTGAAGTCGGAGGTTTTCACATTTAGAATCACATAAACTTGTTTATTCAAGGATATAAAAAGCTGGACCCTCTCATAGTAACATGGGAAGCCCCACCTACAAGCAAAGTGCGTAGGACTTCCCACTGCCGGCAAAGGTTCCTCACTGCAATAGGGGGCTCCCCAGCAACTCTAGATCTGGATGATGAGAAAGCATTGGGGCAAAATTTCAAAATAAACTGAAAACCCATTGCATATGAGCAAACACTATTTAACCATCCAAAAGGTTCCTTTTCAGGAGAGTTTGCAACCACAAAGTCAAAACAGGCCACAAACTGCTCAAAGGCTACCACAACCTCCTCAAGCAAGCACATCTCTTGCTGTAAGCCTGCAGGGTCACAGCTGCTGGTAACAGTGGGCCCATAAAAACACTGAGTCTGGACAACCTGTCTCAGGTTTCTTCCTACTCCCAAATCACAGAATGGTTTAGGTTGGAAGAGACCTCAAAGATCATCCAGTTCCAACTCCCTGCCATACGCAGGGACACCTCTCACTAGAACAGGTCACTTAAGGCCTCGTACAGCCTGGCCTTGAACACCTCCAGGGAAGGAACAGCCACAACCTCCCTGGACAACCTGTTCCATTGTCTCACCACCCTCACTGTGAAGAACTTCCTCCTAATATCCAGTCTAAATCTCCCCACTGCCAGTTTAAACCCATTGCCCCTTGTCCTGTCATTACAAGAGCTTGTGAGTAGTCCCTCTCCAGCCTTCCTGTAGGCCTCCTTCAGATACTGGAAGGCTACTGTAAGGTCTCCTCAAAGCCTTCTCTTCTCCAGGCTGAAAAGACCCAACTCTCTAAGCCTGTCCTCATAGCAGAGGGGCTGCAGCCCTCTGATCATCTTCGTGGCCCTCCTCTGGACTGGCTCCAACAGTTCCATGTCCTTCTTGTGCTAGGGGCTCCAGAACTGCACACAGTACTCCAGGTGGGGTCTGACGAGAGCAGAGTAAAGCAGGAGAATCTCCTCCCTTGCCCTGCTGGCCACGCTGCTCTGAGCAGTTGCTGTCTGGGCCGCAGGAGCACACTGTCGGCTCATGTTGATGTGCTGGTTTGAGCTAATTGGAGAATTTGAGTGAGAAATTAGACTATTGGCTGAGAGAGAGTTAAACACAGTGTGTGTCACTTCAAGTTTTACTGAGAAGAAAAAAAATTGTTTTAAGAGATGTTCTCAAAACAATGAGATTAGCAGTCTTCTTCGGTCTGTGTCTGGCTGTGGCNGGAGGGCTGTGGTGTCTGTATTACCTTTTTTACTGTATATATCTGTAAATATCTGTTATATCTTGTAAACATCTGCTTGTATATTTGCATTGCTGTAAATATAAAGCTTCATTTATTAACTTCCAGTGTCACGAGTTCTAGCTGGGGTTTATAAAAGGTGTGGGGGGGCAGGTAACTGCTTAACCCACTACAGTTGAGCTTTTCATCAACCCAGACCCCCAGGTCCTCTTCCTCAGGGCTGCTCTTCTGCCACTCGCCACACAGCCTGGATTTGTGCTTGGGATTGTACTGACCCAGGTGCAGGACCTTACATTTGGCCTTGTTGAATGTCATGAGGTTGGCCTGGGCCCACCTCTCCAGCCTGTCCAGGTCCCTCTGGATGCCATCCCTGCCCTCTAGCAAATCAACTGTGCCACACAGCTTGGTGTCATCTGCAAACTTGCTGAGGGTACACTCAATTCCTCTGTCCATGTCACTGACAAAGATGTTAAACAGCACTGGTCCCAGCACTGACCCCTGAGGGACGCCACTTGTCACTGGTCTCCAGGTGGACATTGTGCCCTTGATCACCCTGTGTGACCATTCAGCCAATCAGGAAGTGCTAAGCAAAGATGGCCGCACACAGCCACTTGGCACCACTAGCACTGCATGATAATGATGCCAATCAGCTTTAGTCTTTACTAATTAAATTATGTTTACTAATTAAATAATGAACACAGTAGTTTGGTTTACAATATTTAAATAGATTAAACATGCAATTTACTTTTTTAATGAACCAAAATTAGAATTTGCTTTAAAATAGAATGCTACCTGAACAGTTCTATCTCATTTCTTCCATTCTTATTATCATGAGTAAAAATAAGAGCCCTCAGTTACTTTTAGAAATACACTCTAATCAGTACTTCCATTCTGGATTAAAAAAAAAAAACAAACAAAAAAACAAGAAAACCAACAAAATAGAGTTAAAAATCCCCAAACATTTGAATTTGTATTTTGCTGCATAACTACTTAAATGTAATAAAACAAAGGAAAAACTATTGGTATCCAGGGATCTTGTTGAATCATCATTCTAATCCAAGTAGCAATCCCACATCCCCATCACAAAATTTACAGCACCACTAACACCCTGCGATCCTATACCATCACTTTAAAAATTATCAGAAACATTATCTTTAAAAATTATTAGAAAAGTATTTTTATTACATGTCAGTCAGTACAAATTATCTGGAGAAGATCACCAAAACCACCACATAGTTCTCATGGTCTATGTTACAGATCAACACTGCGCAGCATTTGCCAATTGCCCATGACTCTGACAAGCAGATAATCATGTTTTATTAAATGATACAACTACTCTGTCCACATTAATAAATTGAATATGATGGTCATCAATCAAGTTCTCTTCCTGGAGTCAAGGTTCAAGAAGAAATTGTATTGAGGTGAGTAAAGTAATCGATAAAATACAGACAACTCCTTACTAATACTGCCACGCTAAAGAAACACTTAAGTCTAGATTTCAGTTCCAAGTTGAGATAATTTCAGTTTAATCAATTCTTTATCAGCCTTGCTCACTCTTTTCAAGAGATGGTGATGTAGGCCTCATGACATAGGGCACATTCCTCAGACACAGCCTTTGCTCTGCTGGTGTGAAAACTTTCACTTCTGCCATGCACTTCCATTTATATAGTATTTTCAAACATGATTGTAACAAAGTTTTATATGGATAATAACAGAAGATGTAGAATAGTTGGCATCTTTCTTAGGATAACATTTCCATTATCAATTTGATAGCCTGCATAGATTATACTTATGAAATGAGCAAAGAAAAACAAGCAGAGATGAGAAGTAAAAGTTTAGAAGGTCAAGATAAATTTGTATTCTGACCTTAGCTGACAGAAAAAGGTCCCCAAATCAGCAATTATATTTAATTAAACAAAGTAATATACTTCAAAACAGACATCAAGCATGGCAAAATGGAGAGCAGTGACAAAGAAAAAGATCTGAGAGCATTTCTCCAACATCAGGGTAAGGAACAGGGTACTGCTGCAAAAGTGTTACTGCTCATTGTGAACTGTACCAGTAGGGCTGCTGTATGTGAATCACTATTTTTTTCTCCTCTGATTAAACAAACAAAACCTACTGTGCTCTGTAAGCAATGTAGACTTTTAACTGAGACTGTAGTCTTTTCTAAGTATATCCTAAAACATAATCCCCAAATGGATGATTGTAAACAGCAATTACATGACCTTAATAAAACTACTAAGGGGTAAAAAAAATAATTCCACTTTGCAAAGAACTGTGAAAGCAAAGTGAAGAAACTGACAGCTTTGTCTCTTACCTCTAAGGTACCATTTCAAAATTGTTTATAAAGATGCTGAGATTAACTGTTCTCAACACCCACTGGTTGCCGCTTACTTATTTGTAGCTATAATGTTGAAGAAAAACAACTTTTCAACTACAAGGATAAAGAAATAAAAAAAAAAGAAGTAAAAAAAAAAAAAGGCTGTAAATCAACATAAGATCTGATGAAACACCAGAAATCAGCTCTCATAACCTGGTCTACAAAGTGCAAGTTGGTGTCCCCTTCAATAATAAGCCCATATTTCTACACTATTACATGCAAATCTGTACCTAGATATGCAATATTAAATCTGTATCTAGATATGAAACACCTCTATCAGCCTGAGATCCTTTCCCTTAAATTCAGAGGAAAATTTTACCCCCCCAAATACAATTTTGAAGTTTGTGTATTTTCAAAAATGGCAAAATAATGTTATACCTACTTTTACCTTTATTTACTATCTGCTTATATAACTAGCATACCAAATACACTGTACTAGAATAAAATAAGCATACCAAAAGTACTTGGTAGCAAAGAATAAAAAAGAAAAAATAACACCACCACACAAAACCCACACAAAAAAAAAAAAAAAAGAGGTTTGCGCTTTTATTTTTATTTCTGAGTCATGAGCAGATTAAGATGGTGTTTATTTTTTGCAGCAAGTGGCCTTCCTTCACAATTAGCAGATGCATTTTTTTCCTGTCAGAGAAGAACTGAAATAAATAATCCATTTTACCTTTTACACACTTGGCAAAATGCAATCCAATTCAGAGTGGTGGTGATTTTCTACTCAAAATTATAGTGCATTACATGTGTCAGGGACTGCATTAGCTATTCTTATGCGAGCTCTGGTTTTAAACCAGTGGTTGTGTCAATCTTAATTACATGCTATGGATCAAACAGCTGAGATATATTCAGACTCAGAATTATTTCAACTGAGTAGGGATCTAGGCTTCCAATATGATTATTTTATTCAAATACAAGATGCATTCCATTACCTACATGATCGCTTCTCTTCTGCTAGACTATACATGTTTTCCACTGTTTACAAAATTAATTACTTTTCAAACCAATGAAGGGCACAAACAGAAAATAATTACATCTTTTAAAATATAGCTACTGTAGTTCAATTTTATTGTATAATAGTGCACAGAATGTGATCCAAGTAGTTGTTCACTACAAGCACTCCTACATCTGTGTTAGTTCCTTGTGGTTAGGGCAGAACTCCGCACAGGCAAAAAGTTTGCCCACACTGAACAATTTACAGACTCCAGGACATGTTTTTGTCCTTTATCATCTTTGTTCTTTGAGACAAATACTAATACTACCATGAAGAATAAATATTAACGTCTTATAAAAATGATACCACTTGAATTGTATTCTTCCATAAGCGTAAGATTCAGCTAGGTATTCTGACAACACTGAATTAGACTCAAAGTCTTTGCTTTTTAAAAATGAGATTTTATTTTACTTCCATCAATTGCAGGTGAAGCCCATGTAAATTTAGGAAATGAAACCCAAACTTCTTCAAAAATTAAAAATAGGCATTTCAGCTACTGTTGCGTGTCCTACATTGCAAATTCTGCTATGTGGTTTAACTTCTAAGAGTGAAAATATACATTTTGATACCTGAGGTGTAAAACAAACATTTCCCAAATGACGTGTCAAATCACTGACCATGCAAATTTTTCCTAGTGGCATCAATCCAGTACTTTTATCTTAGACAACACACAGACTAGTCAGTCTCTAACACAGAGAACCTCTCCTAAATCTGAGATGCTCCAGATAGAAGTACCATTGCATCATTGCATTCTTCCCTCAGAAAATGAAACTTGATCCACATTCCTTTTGCATTTAACAACACTGTGGTGGTTTAGCAGTTACCTGCCCCTCCCCACCCTCGCTTTGAAATAAACCCCGACTAGGACTCAGAACACTGGAAGTTGATAAATTAAGCTTTATATTTACAGCATTGCACAGTATACAAGCAAATATTTACAAGGTATAACAGATATTTACAGATATATACAGTGAAAAGGTAATACAGAAACATCAGAGCCCTCTCAGAGATCAAAATCCCTAAGAGGGGTAACCAACCAACTTTCCTAATCTTATCTCACCACCTGTTGATGCTGCAGATAAGCTGAGGTAGATCAGCCAGGGGGATTAGTAGTAGGAAAGAAGTTAGTAGAACTATTAAGAATCAGCTACAAAAGACAGAGACAAAGGAACCATGCAAGAGAAGCAGCCACAGCCCAGAGCGGCCTGAAACTGTCTATCTGTTTGGGTTACACTTTTTTAAAACATTTTTTTTTCTTTCTCAGTAAAGCTCTGGTGAAGTGACATACTGTGTTTTCCTCTCTCAGCCAATAGTCTAATTTCTCACTCAAATTCTCCAATTAGTTCAAACCAGCACAAACCCCAAAAAATTAATAAAGTACACACTGCTATTGTACCTATTAGAGAATCTAAATCCCATCTTTTGTAGGATACGATAAAAATCACAGAGAAATTCAGATAGATAAAATACCCAAGGACAAACTGTTGACCCTCATTCACCCACTTGCTTTCCAACTTCATCACAGACAAGTAGACAAGAGATTTAAGAGAGTGAGGCTTAACATTTTCTTCTGTCAAATGAACAAATTCTTTCGTAACTGAAGCACTGCTGCAACGACCACCTCCTGAGAAGTCCAAACCCACCAATTTGTTTTCTATCACATTTTTTCAAGAAACAAATTACCACCTCAGTCTTGTAAGACAGCAGTCTGTTCAGTCTTTCCACACAGGAAGGAGTAAATAAATTAAATGCATTGTAAAGCTTTATCTGCAAGATCATCAGGTCTCATTCAAAATAAGGTGTTGCCAGAATCCAGTAGACATTTCAAATGTACAATGACTTTTTGATCTTTGTATCCATAAAATAATACCAAGCCTGCTATCAGAATAACCCATCACTACCAGAAATATTATCCTTATCTCAGTAGAACTGCCATAAAAAAAGGTTATGGATCTGAAGACCAATTAACAAACATTACAACATTACTGTGACATAATAAAACCACACAGCCACCACCGCACATATTTGAGGCTAGATACAGTGCGGCAGTTCACACTGGGCCTCATTTTAAATACAGTTATCAAGCAAACAAGCAGAACAGGAAAGAAGCATTACAAAGACTTCTTCTACAGGTCCATGTTTACCACAGGAAGACCAATCTGCTTCTCTGCACTATTTTAATTCTTGAGCAAAGGCAGTGTGCTGGTTTGAACTTCATATCACAGCTTTAAGGTATCAGAATGAGATAATTTTCTGAGTGAGATTAATTTACTGCAGATTACCACATTGACCTCATCACAGAGATGCACACCAAGACAACAGACACAGCATGACACGGAGCTCCTATATACTTTGCAAAACAGAGAGGATCAAGAGTACCAGTGGCAGCAAGGGGCATCACCACATTGCTAGCAAAAAAACCCCCCAAAAATCCCCCCCCCCAAAAAAAAAACACACAAAAAAAAAAAGCCTACTAAGTATTTAAGCTTCTCTAACAAAAGCTCAGCATGATTTTAGCTGAGTGCAGGCTAATATATGCGACACTGTAGTGAGTGCTTATCACAGGCCACCTGACCAAAAAGAAGTCAAGGAGGCATTCTGCAGCTAAAAGTGGCCTTGTGATGACATGCCATGATTACCCGATGATTATTGTGGTACTTCAATTACTCTGGTATTTGCTGGAAAAGCAACACAGCAAGGTACAAACAGCCCAGGAGGTTCCTGCAGCACACTGATAACTTTTTGACAGAGGTGATGGAGGACCCTACAAAAGAGGGATTTGAAGCTTTGGGTCAGCCTTTGCTGCAATGGCCATTAGATGATGGACTTCAGGATAATGTAAGGAAGAAGCAGTGTAGTAGATAGGTTTGCAATCCTGGACTTCAGAAAAGCCAACTCTGACCTTTCAGAGACCTACCTGGAGGAAGTCCATGGGTAAGGACTCTAGAAGGAAGTGAGCACAAAAAGAAGTGGCTAATAGTCAAGTATCACCTCCTCCAAGCTCAAGATCGATGCATTCCCATGAATAAGAAATCATGCAAGGGAGGCAGGAGACCTGCATGGATGAGCAAGAAACTTTTTTTTTGGGGGGGAAAAAAAAACAAAAAAACAAAGCAAAGAACAAAATAAGGAAGTTCACTGTGTGTAGAAAAAAGACTGGCCACCTGGGAAGACTATAGGAATTTTGCCAGAGTATGCAGAGATGAAACAAGGAAAACTGAGGTACTCTTGGCATTAAATCTGGCAAACGATGAAGAAGCCCTTCTTGCTTTACAAGTATATCAGGAGCAAAAGGTACACCAAGCAAAATGGGAGCCTGCTCTTCAATAAGGTGGGTGTCCTGGTGACCAACAATGTAGAGAAGGCAGAGTTACTTAATATGCCTTCTTTGCTTTGGCCTTTACTGCTAGTACTGGCCCTTAGGAGTCAATCTCTGGGCACAAAAGTCTGGAGGGAGGAGATTTTAGCTGAGTCAAGGAGTTAGAAATCATCTAGACAAGTTGGACACCAACAAATCCATTTGCAGCCATGAGTACTGATGGAACTGGCTAAGCTTTCAAAACCCACCTGGGTGAATTCCTGTGCAACCCAATCTAGGCAAACCTGCTTTATTTACCAGGGGAGTAAGGAGTAGATGCTCTCAGGAAGTTGCTGTGGGGTGAGATCATATTGCAGGTATGAGACTGCTGTTAAGGACTAACAACTTCCATGATGAATTCAGAATCACAGTGCTGCAGTGGCACAGGCAAGTCATTGCTACTGGTCCTTATTAACACTAGACAGACCATCATTTGTGAGTAATGAGGTGGAACATGTTCACGAATGAAGAGGAATGGAGTCCTTCTGGAAGCAGTCCTGAAGGGCAAAAGAGTCCAGGAAGGCTGGAAGTTCTTCAAGAAGAACTCATCTTATAGGCACAGGAGCAAACCATCCTTGTGTGCTGAAGGATGAGCAGCAGGGGAGACAACCAGCCTGGTTGAGCAGAGAGCTTTGTTTGGAACTTACGGGGGAAAAAAGAGAGAGTTGATGACCTTTGGAAAAGAAGAAGCAGGCAACTCAGGATTACAAAGACACTCTGAGATTAGACAAGGAAAATTATAAAGGACAAAGCCCTTAAAATTAAATCTGGCAATTAATAAAGTGCTTCTATAAATACATTAGGAACAGAAAGAGGGCTAAGAAGACTGTCTATCCTTGATTGGACGTAAAACATGGTGAAAAAGAATAAGCAAGGGCTTATTCAGCAAGGCTGAGGTACTTAATGCCTTCTTTGCCTCAGTATTTAATAGTAAGGCCAGTTGTTCCACATGCTCAGCCCCTTGAACTGGAAGACAGGGAGCAGAATTAAGCCCAGATAATCCAAGAGGAAATGCTCACCAAGCCACTTCCCACCATTTACCATTAGCTACCCAGAGAGGTCACAAGACTTGAAGTTAGAAAATATGACACCCATTTACAAGAACGGCCAGAAGGAAGATCAAGAGAACTATACGCCTGTCAGTCTGACCTCTATTGGTGTAAGTTATGAAGTAGAATATCTTGTGTGTCACATGACACATGCGGGACAGCCAGATGGTCAGGCCCAGTTATCTTCAGTTTTATGAAAGGCAGGTCATGCTTGACCAACCTGAACTCTTTCTATGACAAGATGACCTGTGTAGTAGACGAGGGAAACTTTAGGGATATTATCAACACAGACTTTAGCAAAACCCTTGTCACCATCTCCCACAAGCAGCTCTGCTTAGTACCTTTACCAATTATCTGGACAAGGGGATCGAGTGAACCCTAAGTTTGCAGATGACACCAAGCTGGTCAGAAGTACCAATCTACTTGACGGCAGGAGGGCTCTACAGAGAGACCTGAACAGGCTGGATTGATGGGCCAAGGCCAATTGTATGAGGTTTAACGAGGGCAAATGATGGGTCCTATGCTTGGGTCATAATGACACCATGCAACACTACAAGACCAGGAAAGAGTGGCTGGAAAACTGCCCTGCAGAAAAGTGTCTGGAGGTGTTAAGTCAACAGCTGGCCTGATGTGAGCCAGCAGTCTGCCCAGGTGGCCAAGAAGACCAAGTCCATCCTGGTCTGTATCAGAAATAGTGTGGCCAGAGGGAGTAGGGTAGTGATTGTCGCCTAGGCACTGGCAAGGCCAGGCTTGCATACTGTGTTCCGTTTTGGGATCTAGCTACAGGAAAGACATTGAGTTGCTAGAGACCGTCCAGAGAAGGGCAACAAAGCTGGTAATGGATTTAGATAATGAGTACTAAGAGAAGTGGCTGAGGGAACTGGGGTGGTTTAGCCTCAACAAGGGGAGTCTCAGGGGAGAGCTTACCACTCTCTACAAGTATCTGGAAGGAGGCTATAGTGAAATGGGAGTCTGTCTCTTCTCAAGTAACAAGTGATAGGTTCAGAGAAAATGGCCTCAAGCTGAGCAATGAAGGTTTACACTGGACATTATGACAAAAAAAAAAAAAAAACCACTGAAAAGATTGTCATGCCCTGGAACAGGCTAGTAAGGGAGGCAGTTGAGCTAGACTTAAGCTTAAAGGTCTTTTCCAACCTATACAATTGTATTATTCTATAATAAAGTTGGTCAGTCACATGATCCTGAGCAGCTCTAAAGTGATTCATTTCCTCCTACTCAAAACACAGAGATAGCAAGAAAAACTGTAGTCTCTAGAGCACAAAAGGATCAGACCAAAGATCTATATAACCTGCCTCCTGGCTGAGTGCAATCTACCTGTAACAAACATGTAAGATCTATCAGAGAAGAATTAATTTCACAGCAAGTAAAAATTCTAGGAGCAATATATTAGTTACTTTTATGCATATATACACACTTCATATACAATATTTAATTAACAATTTCTGCACACTCCACTTATTAAAATCCAACACAGTGATCTTTGACTCAAACTAGAATCTGAGAATTCTCATATGTGGGAAGAATTAAAGTTATGTAGGATAGAATAAAATAAGCCAGGTTGGAAGAGACCTCCAAGATCATCCAGTCCAACCTATCACCCAGCCCCTTCCAATGGCATTAAGTGCTCCATCCAGTCTTTTCTTGAACACCTCCAGGGATGGTGACTATTAAGTTACTGCATATCATACATGGAGAAACATGACAGATTAAGTAAATGTTAACTAATTTGAGGAACAGCATCCCTCAGTGACAGAAGGGTGCTTACCACTGAGACTCTATAGACAGCTGACACGAAGATGTTAATATGCCATCACTATACAGTAACAGCATCTGATGCCATGCCTCTCTGGATCATCTTGTTCTAAGAAGTTTCCTATTTAGTACAGAAATTCCCAAAATAAACTTCTGCCTGAATTGACTCAAATGCAGCCACAAATTCATTCATGTGTCACTGATGTTCAGCTGACCAGCAAGCAAACAGCCACAGCAGTTTCCTCAACCACTTCACCTGATACTTGCAAGAATATTCTGTCTGATCCAAAAGCAGAAATAAGTGTCTGGGAGAAGGTCAGCAGCTTTCTAGCAGAAGTAGTACTAGCTTATACAGGCTTCAATGTCTGTGAAATAACAATACCAAGAGAGATCAAGCAAGCAAATCCTTGCTATTAGAATTTCACTCTTCTCCTCAGATAAAAGAAAATTGGAGAAAGAGTGGGAGAAGGGAAAGAAACCAGTCAGAAGAAAGTCTTCTCTCACAAAGAATGCAAGCTTTATAAATAAAGGGGAGACTGTAATCTATTTTGAAGGTAATTAGGACTTTAACTGGACTCTCATGAGAACTACCATGCTTTTGTAAATAGAAACACATTGTGCAACTTTCTGACGTTAATATTCAGTGAACAGCAGTGCACACTAAATGCAGGGCAGAGTTTACTCCAGCCGCTCCTTCTGTCCTGATGTTTTTTCAAGGCTTCTCACCCTTTTCCACAGACTCTCTTCCATCTCCTACACCACTAAGCTCCAAGAAGAGCTGAGAAAAGTTAGGTTGCAGGTCTGTCTGCAAATAAAGATACAAACTTCTTCTGTATCATGGAAATATGATACTATATATGGGGAGCAAAAACAGCAAACTTTTTCCAAAAGAGTAACTGTTGATAACTCCCTGTGAAAACTTAAATGGATTTCAGAAAACCTAGGTAAAAAAATATTTAATATTGTCATCAATGACTTGGACTCCTGAACATGGGTAAACTTTTAAGATTTGAGGATAACACCAAGATGCTGACAGATGCAAACAAATTACAAGGGAGAAACAGAACTATAATTATCCAGAAAAAAATATTTATTTCTTTTAAGAAAACAAAAATCCTCTCTGGATTCACATATCACTAAGAAAATTATGATGAGGTTGTTCATGGTTATACATAGCATTTTAGATGATGTAGGAACTCAGAAGCACCTACTTATAGGTTATAAAGATTCATCAGATTTCAAAATTTTGGCACTAAGAAATGAGGTTTCAAGCAGCAATACCAGTTTGAAGCTACTTCCTCGTCATTATTCTTTTGTTTTCTCATGCCACTGGGCCTTAGGCCTGGAGTGCACTAGAAATATGAAAATTTATGAGACAGGTAAGTCTTACCTGCTAGGTTGTTTCCAGCCCATTCACTGTTTCTTCAGCCCAGGTCACAGGATTTTCCTCACTAAGGAAAGCTAACTCAGTAGGAGACAATTTTTAACACAATTTTGCCAAGATTAGCAGACAACTTTTAGGAGCATTGGAAAACAAACCACAGAACACTGGGATGTTGGATATGTTCAGTCATCTCACAAAGTCTTATTGTAAGACTAAGATTTCTGTTACTATTGCAGATCACATTCTTCCTAAAGTAATCCCAAGAATTTATGGACAAACTTGGTTTCAGACCAATGCAAGACTTCCCAGAATGATCCTCCTTCTAAACTAAAACAATTACAGTAATTCCAGTGCTGTTGACAATAAAATGATTGCCACAAGACCATGCACTCAGCTTTAAAACAATTATGCCTTAAATCCTACACTTTCTCAGAAGACTTTTACACAAAACTCAAAACCTGAATTATGGCTCTTGGAGATGCTGATTGTTGATATGAGTAGTAAGACTTGCAACCCTCACACTCACATGCCAGTCTTCTGACTTCACTAGGGCTGCAGGTTTAAAAAACAGGATCTATCTGAATAATATCTTTGACTGATTTCACAACATCATAGAATTGGCTTAGTTGAAAAAGACCTCCAAGATCACTGAGCCCTATCAACCTACCACCACCATAGCCATTAAACCGTGTCCCAAAGCATCATGTCAACATATTTCTTCAACACCTCCAGGTATGGTGACTCAACCACCTTCCTGTGCAACCTATTCCAACGCCTGACCACTCTTTCTGTAAATAATTTTTTTCCTCATATCCAACCTAAACCTCCTCTGGCAGTTTCAGACCATTTCCTCTTGTCCTGATACTAGGGAGAAAAGATTGACCCTCACCTCACTACAAGCTCCTTTCAGGAGGTCCAAGATTTAAATCTTAAGGAACAAGCTCTCCCTGTCTGCTGAGGATTCATCTTATGAATATCTAACCTTAAATCTACAAAACCATCTGTAAGCAAACCAGCATTTTTGCAGCTTATTCAGCACTGACTCTTCTTACAATCTTATAGAAGAAAAAAAAATCATTTCCTGCACAATATGCTAGTATTTCAAAATTCAGGTTTAAAGACTGGCTTGCAAAAGCTCCGCTACATGCTCAAGCTCTGTCTGTATTATCACATGTAATACCCATTACACATAGAGCACATATGCCCAAAGCACTCGGGATGCACCTGGAGTGACTTGCCAATAACTTTTGGGTACTGTGAGGCAGCTTTGGAACCACGGACTTCTGCACTCTGACTAGGTGAAATGTAGGAAAGAGACAAAGGCAATGGCCCGCCACGAACAAGGTGCCACCCTCCCCCCAAGTGATTAGATATTATTACCCAATAATACCAAGCTATTAGCTTACCAACAGCCTACCTGCAGGCTTAAAGCAAGTTACAAAACTTGTTTTGCCACACAGAAAACTATGCAAACCAAAAGCTGTAATAGTTTTCTTCCTACTTGAAAGAAGCCCGGGTGAGGGGGTGGTAATAATATCTACTAATGAAGACATTCATACCTCGATTAGTTTCACAGGCTTGAGTAAAACTGTTGTACACAGTCATTACCTAGGCATTTCTACGGTTTGGTTGTTTTGCTTTTTATTGTTGTTTTGGAGTCATTGGGGGTTGGTTGGTTTGTTGGTTTGGAATTTTTTGGTTACAAAGAATACCTGGTATATGCTGAAATCTTTACAGAAGTTTAGAGTTACTACGTTATCATTTAGCTTCTTTTAAATTTGAGAAAATGAAAAGATAAACAAGCCAGGTGAACGACACAGCCTCCGCAGCTCAGATGAAATCGTTACTTCAGATTCGGTATTTTGGTGTTCACATACCCACCTCAAAAAAAAAAAAAAAAAAAAAAAAAGGTGCATAATTCCTATATTTGCTGCTACTTTGGCAATCCAGAGGCTAGAAACCCAAGATACACACACTGCTTCGACAGGTGTCTGCAAACCTGGATGCGCTGTGCATTCCCCTTCTTTATCAGTTCACAACTGTTACCTGGAGCAGTTTAAGAGTTGTCATAACCTACATACCAGCAGGGTCCACGATCCGGTACTCATCAGAGAACAAAAACACTGAACAGCAGCGCTATCCTTTTTTTTTTTCCGCACCAAAGGCTGCCTACACGACAAACACTTCTTTAACTGGACCGAGGCGTTCAGCTTCGTCGACGGCAACCTCCACACGGTGCCACCTCCTCCTTCTTTCCCTTGCCTCCGGCGCTGCCAACACCGAGTGCTCGCACCGGCACCGGGCGGAGAGCAACTGCTGCCGCCGCTGGGCCAGGTTAGCCGCAAGCCGACGGAGAAAAGGAAGGGAATGGGAAGGAGGGGAGACCTCAGTCCATTAGCCGCCCAAGTGGTTACTCCGATAGGCCCCCGGTGCGGCCCCCGAAGACGGGTGCCGTCTGGCTCTGACCAGTGCTCGGGTCCCGTTTCGCCTCGCCCCTCCGGGTGGCAACCCCCGAGCGGGAGGGGATGGCGGAAGGGCCAGGCAGCCCAGGGAAGCTGTACCGCCCCGGGAAGCCGGCAAGCAGAGGCAAGGGCAGGCGGCCAGCACCACCCTGACTGCCCCGCATAGAAGAGTGATGCGCGCCGGGGTGGCGGGGCCGCCTCAGGGAGGGCACGGGCGCCTGCTGTGTGCATTCTTGCCTGGCCCGTCCCGCAGAGAACGGGAGCACCTACCTGAGCTGTGAGGCCGCGGGCACGGCCACGTCTCGCAGCCTCCCCCCAGTCCCTTCTGGGGCCGCACCGCGCAAGCTGCCCGCCAGCGACGGAGCAGGAAGCGAAGCGGCACCGCCACCGTTGAGGCTGAAAGGAGAGCGGAGTCGACACTCCTGCCCCCTATCGGTGGCGGACCGGGCCCGCGAAGGCACCGCCCCACAGCCCCTCCCCCGCCCACCCTCGACGTCCCCGCCTTCCCATGCTTCCGCCCGCGCCTGCATTTCGCCGTAGTCGTGGCGGTCGTGGCGGTCGTGGCGGTCGGGGCTTGGCTGGGTCCGTGTGAATCGCGGCGTGGATGAAAGCCGTAGGCGAGGTCCCTTCCCAGTGCTACGAGGGTCTTCCTCCCCTTCCCTCCGGGCCGTACTCCGAGACAGCGTGAACGGACTGGGCGCAAATCAAGCCAAGCTGGCATAGTGCAGGGGCTTCCAGCGCGAAGGCTTGTTTAGGGCTACACATTTTTGGACAATGTAATGACTGCTGATAGTAAAAAGATCCCTTAGGTAGGTGTGCAGACCCATAGCCACGAACCCACAGTCGAACAACTTAGGGTTGCCAGGTGTGCTGAGAAGTCAGCCTGGTGCTCAAGGAGGGACTGGGAGACCATTTAAAACGTTCATGGTAGTTTACATTTTTAAGGTCTTTTTATTTCCCTCCAAGCACACCAGAAGTAAGGCCTGTTACTGAACAGAAAAGGCATTTTGTGCTGTAGAAACCCACAACAGTAAACACAACTCTTTTTTTCAACCTTTATTTAAAATAAAGACTTTTTTGATGAGTAGGACAGAGCCGATCAACATTGCTGTTAATAAGAATAAAGCTAACACCCTTCTTGACTTCGTCCTTGGCTATGTTCTGTGGCTACTGTTTTTTCCTCCTTTTTGGCTCTAGTAGCATAGGCATGGGAGAAAAGCTAGAAAGGAACCATTTTATTGCATGGAAGAAGATCCCTGATGGTCTAACTGATCAGCTGGCCTATTGCTGGATAGGTACAAGAAGGTGCTGTGGCATCAGCCAGCCAGTCACACTCAGTCTATTCCATGACTGTCAAAACAGTACCAGTGCCGCACTTGTCATGGTTGACAGCAAAGGCACAGATGAAATACAATGCATAGTGACATCGTCAAGGTCAGGTAGAAAAAAAGTTTCTGTGTCTTATTTTAACCACATCTGGCAAAGACATCTCTTTTTTGGTGAGTTTAAAAGAACGTGCTTAGATACAAACTGCTCCTTGGTATGGACTAGTTATTTGAACATAATTTCTTTTCTAAATTCCTCACAACATACTAAGGTTTCAGGCATACTCTAGTACTTAAACGAGCAAAGAAATCCCTGTGGGATTCAAGAGAAGAAAGTCTTTAGTTCTGGATCGCAACACAGATATATCTTAATTTAACAGTTATTTCAGTACTTAATATATGGACTTTCACTGTGTTCCCCTCATTACTAGGTGACATTGTGTATATAACAGCCTAGTATGGTCAGTTTGCTAAAGGAGAGACTGGCTCCTTTGATAAAAGAAAGTTTGCAATAGAAACAAACATTTTATAAAGATTACATAAGCACTAATATCAAATTATTAAAAGAAGAAATAATATTATCTCTACAATAGCCAAAACCTCAGAATACATCTGTGTGTAAGTCAAAGAAATAAATAAGAAAGACTTGAGAACAAATGCAAATAAATCCTGTTTATTATTTGGTTGAAAAGGTGCCACAGCACACACAAGGTGGAGAGCCACAGTTCCCTGGAAATATGGCAGCTGGCAGGAGCCCATATAAGAGGGAGTATGCTAGCCCCCAGAGTGTCTCAAGAAGACTCAGATTTCTTCTTATTTTACTAATTCGCTTTATAATTTTTTTTCTCTTCTATTTTTTCTTTCCTGTGAATTGCCTTCCAGTGGAATGGCCATGGCCAGTAAGTGGAGATCTTCCATAAGAAGCACAAATAATATTTATACTTACAGGTATAATACCTATACTTACAGGAGTTTAATTCACTTTTAATTAATGTCTGTGTGGTGGTTTGGCAGTTACTTGGCCCCCTCCCCCCCCCCCCCCCCCCCCCCTTTTAATNGCAGTTCCCTCTGCCCCCCCCACCCCTCCCCCCCCACTTTGAAATAAACCAGGCTAGGACTCATTCAGCTGGAAGTTGATAAATGATGCTTTGTATTTACAGCTTTGTACAATATACAAACAGATACTTACAATGTATAGCAGATATTTACAGGTACATACAGTGAAAAAGGAAATACAGAAACACCACGCCCATCCCAGTGATCAAAATCCCTAAGAGGAGTGTTAACCACCCCTACCACCTTCCCCCCTTCCCCAATCTTAGTTCACCACCTGTTTCATGCAGCATATTGGCAAAGGTAGATCAGCCAGGGAGGCGAAGTTAGTGAAATTATTCAGATCCAGCTAGGAAGGGAGAAAGAGCCATGCAGGAGCAGCCAGAGCCAAAGCCATCTGAAACGGTCTGACTTACCTATATTTGGGTTACAACTCTTAAACAATTTTTTTTTTCCTTTCTCAGTAAAGCTATGAGTGAAGTAGCATAATCAGTGTTTTCCTTTCTCAGCCTATAGTCTAATTTCTCATTCAGATCCTCCAATTAGTTCAAACCAGCACAGTCTGTGATGAATTGACTAGTTTTGCTTCTGTAGATTGAGAAATAAAGTATGAAACAAATGTGCTTCATAGTCGTGTTCTAAATGCTCTACCACAACAGAATGTGTTCTAAATGTACAATTTTGAAATTTAAAAAATGCTTATGTTTACTTAAAATAATCCACCAACAAATAGCTTATTTTTATCATAACACTGTTACACTCTAAGATAAACATAGGCTGTCACTTTATTGCGAATATCAGAACTTTATTATGAACATTTCTTATGAATTTTATCAGAACATTTCTTATGAATTTAGGTACACTGAACGAAGATTGTTTTCCATACTTGCACCTTTGACAAGTTATTTTGCTACTGTCTCTAGCATTTGAGCAGAACTTACTTTCTGGTTTCACTTAGCTACCATTTTTTACTTAGTGAAATTATAGCACTGCACTATGTTTTTTCTAATTTTAATTGAAAGCGAAAACATTTCTTTCAAATAATTACAGGAAAGCTAAACTTGATGCATGCCTTTTTTAACACCCTGGGGCTAATGGAAATAAATAGCGGCAAAATACAAAAGCAAAACATTTTAGGTGTTTAATCTTTAGGCTGATTATTGCCTCTGGCAATAGGTGCTCTGCTAGTCACTCATCAGTTTTTATTCTCAGTTCTAGTATCAAAGTAATTCTGGTGGCTTTAAAAAGTACTGTTCTTCCTGTAAGCTCAAACTTCATGCTTGTATGCTATAAGTAGATACATTCCATGATATTTGTAATGAGAGAGCCTCAAACTGCTGGCAGATAACCAGCTTTCAAATCTTGGAGTATTTGTGGCATAAAAGAAACTTTTCTCAACGTAATAGCACAGTCATAGTAAACACTTAAGTGTCACTTTTTTTAGGGTAAGTATTACAGTGTTGAGTTAAATAGCATGCAAACCCTAGGCCATCTTCTAACTACTATACAGGAAAAAAGATTACTTAGAAAATGCTGCAGTAAGTTTGCCTTGAAGGAATTAGAAAATGTGACTTTCACCAAGTTATGAGTCACTTAACTATAAATAGAAACTAAAACATGTAAGTACAACATGAAGCCCACTCCTCTTTTCTCTCTTGTCTCTTTCAAATATGTCAGAACAAATATGAATCATAGAATCATAGAATCATAGAATGGTCTAGGTTGGAAGAGACCTCAAAGATCATCCAGTTCCAACCCCCCGCCATAGGCAGGGACACCTCCCACTAGATCAGGACACTCAAGACCTCATCCAGCCTGGCCTTGAACACATCCAGGGAGGGAGCAGACACAACCTCCCTGGGCAACCTGTTCCAGTGCCTCACCACCCTCACTGTGAAGAATTTCTTCCTAACATCCCGTTCAAATCTCCCCTCTGCCAGTTTGAACCCATTCCCCCTCGTCCTGTCATTACAAGACCTTGTGAACAGCCCCTCCCCAGCCCTCCTGAAAAAAAATATTCTTTACAACACCATTTTGTTAGCTTACTGGCTGATGTTACTGAGTTTTATATGCAGTTACTGAGTTTTATATTCAGTATGGGGGCGCATCTGAAAGAGCATGTATTGTTTAGTGTTTGCTCTATGATGTGGTTAAGTATTTAAAGCAGATAACCTCATTTTTCTGACTTCTCTTGCCATCAGAAATTAAGGTGCAAGCGACTAAGGTATCAGGTCTCAGATATGAGAAGCTTAACAATGGATAGAAATAATGGATATGAAAATAATTTAAAAATCCAAGTCTAGAGGATGGATTTTAACACCTTCAAACTGGCCTTGTGTCGTGCACTGATTCTGATCAACATTTCACAGATATCTCCTTTCTCTGTAGTGTCAAAATCAAGGTCCAAACACTCAGATTTTCAGATTTGGAGTGGCTGTCCTCCCTTTTCTGTTTTGATTTTAGTCGATATGATTATGAAAAGAAATCTGTAACCAAACAAAATTCCACTGGAGTCAGTCTAACTGCAGTTGCTAAAATAATTTCACATTTCAACCACAGGATTTCTTAGATCACTTCCCTCACTGTGAGCGCATCTAGTATTGTTTGTTAGAGATGGATCATAGTAGAGAACAAAGTCTTCTGTAAATTATACATGCTGCAAAGGTTAGGGGAAGATTTCTTACGTTGTTTGTTAAAGTGCCTTAAATGTTACCAGAACTATTCCTCATATATATTATCCTATTAATTCCTAATGAAATATCATGGGTTCTGTGAAATCAGATGATTTGGTGCCAGTAACAACAGGATAGTCTGTCATTTGGACAGAAGTGGAAAGTGGTACATTTATTTTGCCATATGAAACTCAAATATTCATTTTAACATCTGGTACATAGGTATCAGTGCAGATGCAGTGAAATATTGCTGGCTTGGGGTCTTAAGAGCAATATACAGTGAGCTAGAGACCCATGTGAAATCTGCACACAGTGATAAAAAGCAAAATGGCAATCTTTTGCAAAACCTCTAGTCTGTGGATATGGAGGCCTTGTTGTTCCCAAATATATCATAGAATCTAATTAGTTTCCCAAAGAGCTTTAGAAATCCTAAAAATCAGTTCTCCAGTTTCAGATGATGAACATCCATGGGACGCTTCCAACTGAGATTGTACCTATTCAGATAAATGTTGCAATTATTAATAAGCAGTTATGAATTTTTAAATTATTATTATTAGTAATCAAAATTTTCGGGGAAAATCCCTGAGATTCTTTGGATGTTCGGTCAGTAAGAGGTTGTTGCACAAAGATTATTTATAAACACAGAATTAAACAGTTTAAACAGCCTAAACAGTCAGAACTTGGAAAACGGAACCTAATAACAGGGGAATTCCTAACCTCGCCTAATACTCACAGACGTGATAGGTATAGAGTCCCGGAGAGAGGAGGAGAAAGAGTTTGCCTTGCCACTGCTGTATTGCTGCAAACTGCAATGCACGCTGTGAACACGTGGCCTCTTGGTGCAAATAGAAATCCAGTCCCAAGAGAGGCAGCAGGAAAAGAGAGCAACAGCTCTAAATCATCCTCCTTTAAATACCCTATTTTTGAAGGGCGAAACTGACCAATAGGCACTAGTGTCCATTGTTTTGGCCAATGAATTCAAAGTCCTGCAACCTAGGTATCCACCCTAACACTCTGAGGGACAGCACAGGACACCTGCCTTGGTCGTGTGGCACGGGTCTTTCTTCGTTCAGACCCTCACTGTCTGCTCAATCGTGCCAATCCTAGACCTTGTTACAGGCGGAGGAGAGCCAGGAGTTTGAACCAATTTGGGCAGGATTTATGCCCTACCAGGACAATGAAGAACAAGTGTCGATAGCTGGAAACTGTAGATGGCCTGAGACAGACACTACAGATGACATTCTTCATGAGCTGCGCATGAATGGTCACAAGCACCACTCTGAACATCTTGCATAGCATGAAAGCTGTTCTTTTCTGCACAATGAAGTGCTTCCAACTACATGGTAAACATATAAAGATGATTGCCAAGGTTATTAATGCTTCATTTCAGCAAGATACTGTTCTGACACATAAGCTCTCAACCAGGCACATATGCTATACTGCCATAGTGTTGGCGCTTCTGTATTGACATATATTTGCTTAAGTCAACTTCTTTCATACTGTTCTGTTGGTTACACATTGCCCTGCACCATTTCCTTCCCAAACTGGTCCACCGCTTCCTTACTTGATTGTAGGTTGTAGTCTTCGTTCCTTGTCATTCTTGGTTTAAAGCTCCCTTTACCACATTGGCCAGCCATTTGTCAGAGTTGCTTTTGTCCAATTTTGTCAGGTGGATCCTGTTTCTTCCTAGCAGTTGTTGACCCTCAGTTTGATCCTATAATCTTAAAAACTAAGTCATTGTTACTGATGCCAGCTGCACGATACTGGCTGGTGATCTTAGTGTCTGTTCACTCCTTGAGCAATTCCTTTCCCTTCTCTGGCGGTTTTCAAGGAGAAAACCTGTGGAGTCAGGTTCAGCTGGTGCCACTGCTTTGCTGAACTAAACTCCTGGCCCCTCAGCTGCTTCTAGGACACTCAGTCTGTTTTGTAGGTGCAGATCTACTGATGGAGCAGGAACCTTACTCCTACTAGCCACTAGCCTCCAGCCTTCATCATAATTTCTTTCCTCCCACCTGTGTAACTGCAGGAGAAATATGCTCTGTTTTTCACAAGATAGCTCAAATGATGGGAGAGGAACTGATGGACAGCCTGTCCATGCCCACCCATAACTTAGTGTTTAATCAAGATAACTCTTATTGTTTTAAGCAACATATAAACCATTGCCAGTAGTTTGCTGTGCCTGATTTTCTAGTGGAAAGGAAAGAATCACATCTTGTGAAAACACTCTTAGGATGATGGAGCAAAAAGGACAGCTCAGAAAATATTTGAAGAGTGGAGCCCACACTCAGTTGGGACATTATGTGCTGCTATAATTAAAAAAAAAAAAATCCTCTGTATCCATAAATAGAAAGCAGCCTGTATAATTATGGATTCTGCCAGCTCAGACAGTTGTCACCAGCATGGCATGACTAGACCCTATACCTCTAAGCCTCAAGTGACAAGATAAAAAAGCACATAAAGGTAGTGATCACTCGATCTCTGCTGTCGTGCTTGGCTAGACCACAGGAAAGAAACTGCATCCTTATCTGTAGACTGAAGAGTTAATTGTAGTTCTAACCACAGCACTACAGAACTGGTAACAGAGACATCTGACTGACTTTGAAAGTGAAAAATAAGAACTTGGACAGCAAACCCAGTTTGTGTGAAGCAGATAGAAATGCAGCTGATTTTAGTCCAAGGGCATTTATCTGGAGATCAGGCTAGGCTATATTAATGCCCAGCTAGCAAAAGCAGCTCATCTTTAATGAAACTCCAGGAGCAAACACCTGGTGATACAGCAGAGCTTATGGCTCATCAGCATGGGATCACACTGTAAAATTGCTCTTTTCAAGTACTTGAAGGTACAGTACTCTGAGACTAAACTACAAAAGCCATGACAGTTTGAACACTGCAGTTAGATGACATTGCCTTGCAACTCTGAGGTAAAGAACCAGAGCTGTGAGAGCTTCTAGAGTGACTTGGAAGGTACTGGCTTCTAAGTTAACCTGTGTACCCTATCATACTGTTCACTTGCCGTCTTCCCACAGATACTGTGCCTCTACAAATCTCACTGCTATTGCTTGAGAGTCACAACATAGCACAGTAATATTTACATTGAAATGCAAGCAGACTCTTGCTCTGCCTGCAGTTAACCGACTCCTGCCACGAAAGGTCTTCACATTCCAGCTGGGGCAGAGGTTCATCTTTGCTGAGCAATAGAACTAACACAGTGGGGAGCTTCTGTTTGTCTGGTCACAAGCATGGTGATTTTCTGAGCTCAGCAGTTTGGAAGGAAAAAAAATATTGATTACTTCCTTCTACCAAACAGTTGACACAGCCACTGAAAATCAGATGTCTTTGAAGGATGCTTACCTCAACGGTTAAAAAAGGGTATGAGAAACAGCCAACTTTAACGACGTCTCACTAAGTCAGATACTTTGTGAGAGCTGACACCTGTCTGCAGCAGTGGTACACTCATGCCTTGCACTTCAGCTGTTTCTCATGCTGCTTGGTGCAATACTGTGTAAGTCTGACACTGTAGGCTTTCTGACAAAAGAATACTATGGCTTTCAGTGAATTTTAAAAACAGTTCTTCCCATATGACACAACTACAGATAACTTGTATTTTCATTCAAATAACAACATGTGGAGAATGCTTGTTCTGTTTAATAGTTTGCATGCTGTACAAACAGCACAGGAAAGGAGCTCATTAGGAAGATGTGGCTTGTAAGCTGTGGTAGTTTGGCCCAGGTCCCCTTAAGAAAGCCACAGAGTTCTCCGGGAGGGCCAGAGAGGTCCAGAAACTGTACCCTGGAAATTGTAATTTTGTTATTCAATGCCATAATCCTGATATTACTTTATTAGTGGACAGCAAAGTCCTAACAGAAGACAATGGAGCAGGGGGAGAAAATGAGCACTGGAGTTTTGTGGTTTAGTTTGGTTGGGGGTAAGGTTTTGAGGGAATTCTCATGTGTCCTGTACCTGTATTAGGTGCTAAGCATTCATGTATTCCATATTTTTTACTTCCTTTACATCTTTAAATACACTTTTCTGTATTCCTCTCTAATTTAGTAAGAGTGTTCTTATTTTACATCCTTTGAAAGTAAAATAATGAAATTTGTCTGCTCCATAAAAAAAAAGTAGACAGTTCTGGGGTGTTTCCTATTCTGGTTTTACTGGGTCTGTGCGGCTAGTTTTTTAGACTTGTGTTCAGATCTCAGTTTAAGCAGTAGCTTGTGAATTGTCCAGACAGTAAAATCTCCTAGATCCCCCCATACCTGAAAATGCAGAGGGGCCCTCCTTTCTGAGGACTTCTTCAAACAAGCACAAGTACAAGCACAAGGATCTTCCTCCATCAGGTCTGCACTGCAAGCTATGCTGTCTTCCAGGCCTATATTTCTTTAAGAAATGTCACTAGTACTAAAGGATTGGCCTGAATGTGGTTTTAGGATTTGGTTTGGTTGGTTGGGTTGGTTTTGTTTTGGGTTTTTTGTGTATGATTGTTGTTGTTGGGGGAGATTATGGTCATTGGGTTTTGTTGTGGGTTTTTTTTCACAATGTGGCTTGTCAAAAGGAAGAATGTATTTAGTACTTAATAAGCTAGGCAAGACTTGATTTCTAAATTTTTATTACTTTCAATCAGTCTTGTATCCTGCAAATGGAAACAGCATGAAAGGAAAGGAAAATACTGGAGGAGTGAGAGTCTGTTAGGCTGTTGCAGAGTTAGTTTCTAGACAGGACATATTGAAGCTAAAGTCTTGATTTACTCTAGACAGAAGTGTTGCTGTAGAAGATTTGTATTACAAACCATCCTTTTTATATACTTCTCAAAGTATTGTATTTTTTATAAAAATCCCATGAAGATGCTTCTCAATGTAGTCTGGTTCCTAAACCCTTTCCTTTTACTATATCCCAAAACTGTTACTGGTGATCAGATAACGATGTGCATAGGTTTTGTAGAATATTAGGAAGAAGCTGAAAGGGACCTTTCATGGTCTGCCAATCCATCTTCCTACTTCCCATCAGAATCACAAACGTTTATTTAAAACTTTACATTTACCTTATCTATTGATGGAGAATCTAGTTTCCATAACAGAGCTGTACTCTTAGCTGCCCATGCATATGATCCTAGTCTCTAACCTAAGCCTTTTGTCTTGTAGTGCAAGCTCATTTCTTCTCAAATAGAGTGATGACAGAGAACCTTGTATTTGTTTTGATTTTGTTATCAACCTCATGTTTGAAGACTGCTTTTCTGTTTTTCTCAGCCATCCAAAGTCACACACCATGTAGTCCTTCCTTACAGGTTTCTAGACTTTCAATCTCCTCCTCTAGACTACATTTTTTTGAAACATGGTGGCCAAACCCAAACATAATTCTCCTGTTTAGGCATTACCAACATAAAGTTGTCTGCAACACACACTACTCTTCTGTGATCTTTTCATTCATTTTTTCTGCAGCAGTATTACTGACTGATGGTTTGATGTGGCTGTGTATGATTCCTATGTCCTCTTTTGTGGAACTGCTAACTTCTGAGAGCTTCTGGTCCTAGACTTATACAACTAATTTTTTGAGCTCTAAATTGTAGCCTGCCTTTTTTATGCAGTTTCTGCTATGTGTCAAGATATTCTTGAAGTTAATCATAGAATCACAGAATGGTTTAGGTTGAAAGCGACCTCAAAAATCATCCAGTTCCAACCCCCTGCCATAGGCAGGGACACCTCTCACTAGAACAGGTTACTCAAGGCCTCATCTAACCTAGCTTCGAGCATCTCCAGGGAAGGAGTATCCACAACCTTCCTGGGCAACTTCTTTCTGTGTCTTACCACCCCCATGGTAAAGAACTTCCTTCTAATATCCCGTTCAAATCTCCCCTCTGCCAGTTTACACCCATTCCCCCTCATCCTGTCATTACAAGAGCTTGTGAATAGTCCCTCCTCAGCCTTCCTGTAGGCCCCCTTCAGATACTGGAAGGCTACTATAAGGTCTCCTCAAAGCCTTCTCTTCTCCAGGCTGAAGAGTACCAACTCTTGTAGCCTGTCCTCACAGCAGAGGTGCTCCATCCCTCTCATGATCTTCATGGCCCTCCTCTGGACTCGCTCCAACTGTTCTATGTCCTTGCTATGTTGGGGGGCTCCAGAAGTGTACACAGTACTCCTGGTGGGGTCTGAGGAGAGCAGAGTAAAGAGGCAGAATCCCCTCCCTTGCCCTGCTGGCCACACTGGTCTTGGTGCAGCCCAGGACACAGTTGCTGTCTGGGCTGCATGTGCACACTATTGGCTCCTGTTGAGCTTTTCATCAACCCAGACCCCCAGGTCCTTTTCCTCAGGGATGCTCTCAAGACATTCACCACCCAGCCTGGATTTGTGCTTGGGATTGCACCAACGCAGGTGCGGGACCTTACACTTGGCCTTGTTGAATTTCATGAGGTTGGCCTGGGCCCACCTCTCCAGCCTGTCCAGGTCCCTCTGGATGCCATCCCTGCCCTCTAGCAAGTCAACTGTGCCACACAGCTTGGTGTCATCTGCAAACTTGCTGAGGGTGCACTTGATTCCTCTGTCCATGTCACTGACAAAGATGTTAAACAGCACTGACCCCTGAGGGACACCACTTGTCACTGGTCTCCAGGTGGACATTGTGTCGTTGATCACCACTGTCTGAGTACCACCATCCAGACAATTCCATATCCAGCAATGCTCCACGCATCAAGTCTGTGTTTTTCCAGTTTGGTGACCAGGATGTCATGTGGGACAGTCAAAGGTCTTACTCATGTCCAGGTAGATGACATCAATTGCCCTTCCCTTGTGCACTGTTGCTGTGACTTCATCATATGAAGGCATCAAATTAGTCAGGCATGAATTGCCCTTGGTGAAGCCATGCTGGTTACCACCAATCACCTCCTCTTTGTTTTTTTTTTGCCTTAGCAGAGCCTTCAGGAAGATCTGGCTCATGATCTTGCCAGGCACAGAAGTGAGAGTGACTGGTCTGTAGTTCCCAGAGTCGTCTTTTTTCCCCTTCTTGAAGATGGGTGCCCTTTTGCAGTCAGCAGGAACTTCACCAGTCTGCCATGACCTTTCAAATATGATGGACAGTGGTTGTTCTCAAAAGTCATCTCAGGCTTCTACAGGTTGATTATGTCTGCTTATTTAATAAATAGATACTCTATCATCTGTGGATGTAGTCTACATGGACTTCAGCAAAGTCTTTGACACAGTCTGCCACAACAAGCTCCTGGCAGACCTGGCAGCTCATGCCTTGGACAGATTCACTGTGAAATGGGTCAAGAACTGGCTGGAGGGCCAGGCCCAGAGAGTGGTGGTGAATGGTGCCACATCCAGTTAGTGACCACTCACTAGTGGTGTGCTCCAGGAATCAGTGCTGGGCCTGATCCCATTCAGTATCTTTATTGATGACCTGGATGAGAGGATTGAGTCTGTAATCAGTGAGTTTGCAGATGACACCAAGTTAGGAGCAGGTATCAATCTGTTGGAAGGGTAGGAGGGCCCTGCAGAGGGACCTGGACAGGCGGGAGGGGTGGGCAGAGGCCAATGGGATGAGATTGAACAAGGCTAAGTGCAGGGTTCTACACTTTGGCCACAACAACCCCAGGCAATGCTACAGGCTGGGACAGAGTGGCTGGAGAATAGCCAGGCAGAGAGGGACCTGGGGGTGCTGGTAGATAGTAGACTGAACATGAGGCAGCAGTGTGCACAGGTGGCCAGGAGAGCCAATGGCATCCTGGCCTGTATCAGGAATAGTGTGGCCAGCAAGACAAGGGAGGTTATTCTTCCCCTGTATTTGGCACTGGTCAGGCTACACCTTGAGTACTGTGTCCAGTTCTGGTCCCCTCAATTCAAGAGAGATGCTGAGGTACTGAAACATGTCTAGAGAAGGGCAACGAAGCTGGTGAGGGGGCTGGAGCACAGCCCTGTGAGGAGAGGCTGATGAAGCTGGGGTTGCTTAGCCTGGAGGAGACCTCATTGCTGTCTACAACTACCTAAAGGGAGGCTGTAGCTAGGTGGGCAAACAGCAACAGAATGAGGAAACAGTCTCAAATTGTGCCAGGGGAGGTATGGGACAGATATTAGGAGGAAGTTCTTCACAGAGTGATTTGCCATTGGAATGGGCTGCCTGGGGAGGTGGTGGAGTCACCATCCCTGGAAGCGTTCAAGAAAGGAACGAATGAGGCACTTAGTGCCATGGTCTAGTTGGTTGGATAGGGCTGGGTGATAGGTTGGACTGGATGATCTTGGAGGTCTCTTCCAACCTGGCTGATTCTATGATTCTGTGATCTAGAGTATTAATGGGAGTATTGTTCTGTTTGAGAACCAGGACAGACCACTGTGGATTTTGGCATACAACTGACTGCAGAGGTATTTTTTCCCATGTCAGAACAGTTTTCCATAAATCTTGTATGTCAAGATTGCTCCTGAAAATCTCATGAAAGGCAGAGTACACAACCCCACTACCATCAAGGTATATGACATCCACTGCATTTCTGCTATCTATATGGCCTGTTACCTTGGTTAGGTTACTCACTTTAATAATTTTACTATTATTTAGCACAATAGGGCCTCTGATGGTTACCTGAGGAAAGGAATTTGGTCTTCATGGTATTCAAAGTAGCATTTCTTCTTCACTAATAGAATTTTCATTGATTTCACAGCAGTTAGTCAATATCTGCCCATCTAAACACAAAACACATCTATAGTCACAGAATGACTGTTACTTACGTACTAGCATTTTTTAATTGAATTAACCAGAAAGTCCTGTACTTTTTGAAGCTGCTTTTGGGAATTAGGTTTTATTTCTTGTAGCAGTATTACAAGCTAAGTGAACAGAAACTGCTCACAGAAATAGACACTGGGATTTCCACAGGAAATCTTCCTTTCCTGTCTTTAAGACTAATCTGGTACTAATGCGTATCTTTAATCAGTGGGAGGCCTCTAGTTCAATTAATTGTGTTAGGACTGTTCTAAGTTCAAGAGCACTTAACAGCATAGAAGAAATGCAGCAGTACAGAGCGATTGATTATCTTTTGGTAGTAGCATGCCTCACTTGATACAATTTCTCTGAGACCTGAATGAGTCCTGAATGAGTGATCTGGAACTTAGATTTTAGCCAGAAGGAGGGTTTCCTGGAATAAGACCTCAAAGCCAAATGCCACTAAATGTTCAGAGTGCTTTGTTCATTAATCCAATCCTACCAAACCATGTGGGAGTGTAAAAAATAAATGAATCCATAAAATATCTTTATCTGCATCCAGCAGAGAACAAAGTGGCTGGAAATTTTCTGATGAAACAGTTTCTCGTCAGGATATGCCATTTGTTGGAGTCAAAATGTTCCACAAGAGAATCCAGGCAGGTTTCCAAGACAACTGGGCTTGCCAGTTTGCCTGTCTTTCTTCTCAACAGCCCTTCTGGCTGATTCTAGGGGATCTTGGTCTTACAGACTCCTTCACTTGGGGACTGACAGAGTGCTGAGAGCTGGGAAAAAAAGACCCTCCAGTTTGTGGCTTCTTGGCAATGCTGATTCCCCAGACATGCAGGGGATGAGGCTGACAGGTTGCCCCAGATCAGAAGCAACATGCCATGAAAGTATTCGACAATCCTTGATTTCATTCTGAATTTTGAAATATTTAAATCTTCTACTGAAAGATTGCTCTAGAGTTTGTATTTCTGATCTGAGCCTAACACTACAAGAGAATGCATTTCTATTTTTACATTTTTGTATAAAATTACACAGATATTACTGTAGCTCTGGCAGGCCAACTACACATAGGTGTATAAATTATAAAGATCACACCTGGACGTAAAACAAAGCGGAAGTGCCCATTCGCTGTGTGGTTATATACCACTGCTATTACTGATGCTTTTCTTCTCAGCACTTAAGAACTGATTAGTTCTTCCAGTATATCCTTTACATACTAGTAAGTAATATTCCATGTTAGAGGCAAAAAAACCCCAAATTACATGGAAATATTGTTGGTTTGCTTAGAACCACAAACCAAAGTAATCAGGTTTACTATGCCACAGTCCAGCATATTCTGTTAAGTCTTAGTTAACATAAAATACCTTCTTTGTGCCTTAGATGATCATCCAGTTCTGTCTTCAGCCAATGAAAGCAATGCTTTTCATGCCCTGTGTTTCTAGTTTTCACATGCTAGTGTTACAATCAAAGAACTTACAGCCCTTTCAGAAGGAGTATCTGCCCGTTTCTTCCATTTCCATGTGGTGACATTGCCTTTGTCTCAAATTTAGCCTAACAGGGCATCATGACCTATGTACTGATTCTGTTGTTGGCTTGGGGATCTGCAGGAAAAGGACAGTAGAAAAACAGCTGTGAAGATGGCAGTGCTATACTAGATTAAAAAAAAAAAAAAAAAAGTCATGTTATTCATGGTTCCTTGGCATTCCCACATTAATGTGTTCTGGGAAAAGTTCCAGTATCCCTTTCTTGATGTACACTGTCAAATACAGGAAAATATACAATTAGAACTACTAAATGTAGTGAAAGCTGCTAACAGTAAGTTAAACTGGGGTGATGCCTGTCCTAATAGAGCCTCAGTCTTGAAAGACATTTGGAAATTTGATGACTGGGCCAACAGAAACCTCATAAATTTGTAAGAGGGGAGGTGCAAACAGCATCCTGAAACAGGAGAATGCCACACACTGAGACTTAGCTGGCTTATTAGCAGCTAATAAAAAGGCTGGGGATAGTGGACAGCAAAGCAAATGCTAAATTGAATGAGTCACTAGTGTGATGAGGAGATAGGAGCACGTGATGCACAAAGTCTGAGATTTTTTCAGCCTGAAAAATGATTTTTTTTAAATGAAAATTTTTTTAAAAATCACAGAATCGCAGAATGTTAGGAGTTGGTAGGGACCTCAAAAGATCATCCAGTCCAACCCCCCTGCCAGAGCAGGATCACCTATGCCAGATCACACAAGAATGCATCCAGGCAGGTTTTGAGTATCTCCAGAGAGGGAGGCACCACAACTTCCCTGGGCAGCCCATTCCAGTGTTCTGTCACCCCCACAGTGAATAAGAGTTGCTGGCAGAGGTCTGTATAAGACCACAATTTCTGTTATGTAGTGATTAAACTTTATTTACTGCTCTGTCAAACATCCAGTCATGCTACGAGGTTGGACAGCAGATGAAAAGCTGATGTCTGAGCCTATCTGAAAGCTTAGACTCTTCTTTCTACCTGTTTGTCATGGCAGGCATGAATAGACAAAAATAGACCTGAATATGTACTGGCTTGCCCAGACATGTTTTTCTGCTCTCCCTCCTTCTGTTGTGAGGAGAAGCAACTGTGCAAAAGAGGACAAAGCTCCTGGAGCCACTGAGTCTAAGGACCCTGGCTTGCCCAGACTTGTTTTGCTCCTGTTTACATCCTGTGGTAAACAAGGTACATATACTTGGCTTGTGCCTGCCCCATGCAAGGCCTATGTTCTTCCCAAATTTGGGTAAAACAAGCCTATGGCTTCACCTAATATGGTCAAGCTTGGCTAACTGCCATTCCGATTGGCTATTCTGTGTCCAAAGGCCCATTCGTCTCAGGCTGTATTGATAAAAAAAGAGATGAGCAGGTAATACAATGTGCTCTGCCATTGTATTAATGCTTACTTGCTTGCTGCTGCTCCTATTGCTCTGTGCTTCTGTCAGTGTTATGCCACACTGCCTTATTGCTTCCTGCAGCATTATGCTATGTTATGCTATAAGTTAGCCCAGAATCCTGAACTGCCTGGAAACTGTTTGTCTTGAGTTTACCAGAAACTGGCTCTAAATGCCTCCATGCAATGGGCCTGCATAGCCAGCATGACATCTGTGCTGAATCTGCCAAGATGAGGAACCCTAGATAGGACACACAGATTGTCCAGAGAAATCAGGACCAGGTTAGAGATCATGTCTCCTTTCCCCAGCATCCTGTGAAGCCTAGGAATACTCAGAAACCTTAGCAGCTAAGAAGACACCAGCAGAACACTCTGAAAGTGTTTGGGTACTCTCATAATTTATATCTAGCCCTGCGAGTCAGAAGACTAATATCTGTGAGTAAACACTTAAAGTCTCTTGTAATTTACCGATTGCCTTCTGCCATAAGCAGAAGGGGGCTTCCTTGAGTCCATCTAGTGGGCAAGTGGTATATTGACTGCAAGAACCTTCTCTTCCAATTGAGTTTAAATGTTTATATATTGCTAGTTACTTCTTAAATGTTCTAGATCCTATGTTAACATCTGTATAATGTTTCCATGACTGTTGCAAGAGAACCTGATTATTATTAAAATTTGTGGTCAGGGTGGTGAGAGTTTTGAATATCAAAATTAGTAAACAATATTAATTTTAAAGAAATACTATCTCACCATCAATTAATTACTGCTGTTACAGCATTCTTTGAGTAACATGTGCTCAAGTTTCTTGACATAAGAATGATCTTATTATGGATATTCTTTCCAAAATATTTGGCCTCAATTTTACTCTCATTGGCTTTGAAATAAGCAGATTCCGTCCCACTGTGAATACACTTTCATCTACTGTATTGCAGTATTTTCTATTTAATGGACTGTTTTGGAATGAAATTTGAAATCTTTAGTTATACAAAACCTCTAGGTGGTTTTGACACATTCTAAAATTGACGTATCTTTGAGGTCCTGTTACTATTTGTCCTGGTTTGGTTTGATAATTCTTATTTCTCTGTATGTTACAGTGGTAAGTATTCTTGCTCTTGGGTAGTATTTTTTCAGCCTTGTAACTGAACACGAGGAGACAAGAAAGAAGTATCTGATGCAAGAGCAAGAGAAGGATTTAATTTTCTTGAGCCTTGCTCCATTGAGTACCCAGCCAGTCAGAGAAACACAGCTGGGAAGACATTTTATACACCTAAAGGTGAGTACATCTCAATTTGGCACAGAGCAGAGAACTCCAACCAGAGATACCAGCTCAATGTATTTCCTCAGACTTTTTAAGTCACAGTTTATCTTGTATAAACTTAATAAAACTCTCCAAAATAATCTAAGAACCTTTATCAGTTAATTTTAAGTATATGATTGGCACACCCCTGTTACTCTGAGATCTGGCATTATGACTGAACTGGAATCATTAACCACATTGGAAAGCTAGTCTGTAGAACTGCTCTGCCAGGCCTACTTTACTCACTTTATCAGTAGACTGCTGCTTTTGAGAATGACCTTCTCAACTACTTTTTTTTTGTCACATATTCCTAAATGTCTGAGTGTCTGCATGTCCACAAGTCTAGGACATACAGCTTCTTCTCAGATGCTTCCTTGTGCTATAGCACATAGGCACAACACTTAAGGTTTATAGCATATGGAGCCCGCTGTGCAACTGATTTGCACATGCACTGGAAGTAAGACACATTTATGAACACTGATTTTGCAGCACATGCATTGAAGTTCAGTCTGCATGTGCATAGTAGCTCTAATACATCTGGGATACATCAGGTTCTATGCACATGCAAATAAGTATGAGCTATGTTAGGCTGAAATATTACAGGGATAGAACTGGAAGAGTTGAAAAGATGATCTTTCTCTGACTTCACTGGACTCACTAGCAGAATGACATGCTGTCCTACATACACCTGTAGCATCAGTGGTTTCAGGTATCACAGATCCTTTCCCAAAACTGTGAGAAAGTTTGAAATCAGAGAGCCAGGGTGCTCATAGCTAAGGAATAAAACTAAGAAGTACTCTCATCTCAGCCTCATACCTTGTTAAAGCCTATGTAAAACTTCACAATTATGGATTCAAAAGTAATGGCTATGTATGAACTGTTACCTCTTAAAGTCTGCAGTTGCACAGCACAACACCCTCTCTGCCTGTCTGGCCAAGATGGACATTTGCAATGTGATCAAAATTTAAAAGCTGTGGTGTATGAAAAGATACCACTGTGGCTATCTGCCTTACGTAAATGGCAAGTGTGTAGGAAACTTGCAGAGGTAGAAGTGTGCTGCCTATAAGGTCATAGTATTCCTCTTTATCCCAGTGCTTTGAGAGCTCTCTCATACAACACAAAACAAGGAATAAGATGTAAACATGTAAATCAGCTCAGTAAAACAACCCAAAACTTAAGTTCCATTGCCTAAAAAAGGCAGACAGACAACTAGTGCTGCAGTAGCTGCTAAAAAACTAGGATTAATTTTATTTTCTTCATATACAAGAAAAACCACTGAACTTGCCCACAGAGCTACCTGAGTCTGAGCAGGCTACATACATGTATGTATAGTACAGTAGATTTGCACTGTACTAATTTCTATTGTGTGGAAGATTGAGTTTTGAATAACCTGAGCAATAGAAGAGGATCTTATCACAAACTATTATACCTCCTGTTTCTTACTTCTCCCTTTTTACTGTCAGAGACCTCTGAGTTCAGTGGGAGTACTTACAATCACACCTGTATTTGGAGATAACACTTTCTGTTGCAAAACATAGCCATTATCTTCAGTAATATTTTCCCTGTTAGCTCATAAGGCAAACTATGAAGCACTATCAGTTCAACCCTAACTGCAGTGGCTTGAGGTACAAAGTCTGTACAGGTACAGGTTTTTCTACATTGTTTTGCCAAAGTACTCAGTCATGACGTAAATCTTGTAAGCTGCTCTGATCCTGGGTCTGGGCTGAACTGAAACTGTCAGCTCTGATGGTTTTTGTTATGTAAACAGAGATGATTTCTTCAATTTTCACTTTAAGCTACAGATTAAAAAATAAATTAGATCAAATGCTGTCATAGCTATTAGATCTTTAAGCTAAGGCCTGAGAAAATGAAGATACCTATTTTTTTTTTCTCTCTTGAGGAAAAGAATATTAATATGGTGGTAACAGATTACAGTATTTAACATTGTACCCTTGACATTTCTTATTAAATATTCAACTGCTAGCAACTGTGTACTTCACAAGCATATCTGAAAATGAAACCTGTTTTTGGGAACACAAGGCTGATACTCATAAAATAAAGATGAAGACATGCATAAAAAGAAATGTTACGAAGATGTCATGTGATTTCTTAGCTGCAGGACAAGATCTGAGACTTCTTTCATATTTACTTGAATGCATTTTTTTTTTTTTCCTGTGGGAGCAAGGGCTTGTGCACTCACTGGAATAAATACATTTAATTCACAAACTGCTTTGGTTTGTTGTTTTTTTTTTTTCTTTTCCCAGAAATGTATATAAACCACTCCTTAAGCAGAGTATTTTTGAAACATGGTCAAAATTAAGCAAAGAGGCAAAAAAAGTGAAGAAATTGACAAAGACATCAACACAGTGTGCCTTTTTATACAACCTCAGTATAATTTCTTTTATAATTATAATTTTACAGTAGGAAACATCTGAGTCATTTGCTTTTGAGAACTGGAAGATGGCACCAATCTAAGTCTCTGTAGGAATTTTGTCCTGACAAGTATTTTAAATAAGGCAAATTAAGAATTGCTTCTTTAATTCTTACATTAAAGTGCTGCTCCTACAACATTTTCATGGAGCTGAGCTTTTGATATGTGCTGGTAAAATGCAGCAGCTTTCATCAAATCATTAGGACATCTCTGCTAACAAAGGCTGTTGCAGCAGTACACATGCAGGTGAACACCACCCTTTTCTGGCAAGAATCTCATTGCAAAAAAGGAGAGGTCTGTGTAAGCTCCCAGACTCATGTCCCAGTACAGCAGCTAAGGAAGCATCATGCCAATGTGAGACGTAGCCTCCAGTGACCTGCCTTGTTGGTGAATGGTAGCATAAGTTTCATTCCAGCTGAAAATATATAGTATTAGAAAAGCCTATTTTGCACACTGACTGAAGCTATATTGATATCTTAAGAGGGATTTCATCTGCAGCAATATTTTTGTGCAGGTGATCTAAGATCAGGGCAAATCTGGACTGGACAGATATTCTCAGTTTCTGTGGCTTTCTATGTATGTGCAAAATAAAGTGAAATCAGTAAAAGCTAGAAGTTCCACATTGACTACAGATAAAATAAGTGAGCAGGAACCTTCCTTTCCATGCTTGGGAATTCCCTCCACCCATACCTCCCTGACCTGAAACACATTACAAGAAAATCCCCTATCAGATTATATTTATGACCCAGGGAAATGTGTAATTTCCTGTCCATTCTCACTTGGTTTATTAGAATAACAGAGACAAAAAGAAAAGAAAGATGAAAGTCAACCGTTCCTGACAGGGGCCTCAAGAAACTCTGTGCTTAGTGACAGTGGGACAATCTGGTGGGAGTGGGAATAACTTTTGGAAATCTTCTGGTCATTTATCATGTTTACCTGGTTTATTCATTTGTAAGAAGAAAAGGAAGGAACACTGTGGTTCTTCATGAAACATGAGACAAACATATACACTACTCAAGTAATTCACTGACGGAAGCAGATAATGATAGTTAAGTGTCGATAAATTGGACTTACTGGAGAGCTACAGGTTCTCAGGAATTGAACACAGACACTCTTTGCTCTTTGCTCTCTGCTCCTGCAAGTGTGTCTCATGCCTGTCCCAAATGACAATCCATAAGGAGCAGTAAAGATTTAATTCCCTGTCTTCTGGCAGTGCTTTCAGCTCTTCTGTTGAAACTGCCAGCACAGATGCCAACTGGTGGCATGAAGATGTGTCTCTTGGGAGCTGGATGAAATCCACCAAACTTATTTTGCAGGACTTATTTCAGCAGACTATATTACAGACTTTCAGTTACCATGAGCCTTACTTTATTCAGATGAGCAACAGATTCAGAGAATGAAGAGGAGTTTAACTACACTTTTGGAAATGGCATTACCATATCTATTCCTGTTTCTATATATAGTCATATTTTCTTTGCACCGTTTCTGAGCCAGAGTGATTTTTGGCAGCTTGTTGCCTAATTTGATTCCCCAGAAAAAGACACAGAAATGGATGGTAGATGAGATGCTTTTATTAGACACACTCACTTATGTCTATCATTGTGCTTTGAGGGACCAGGTAATCTATTTTGCCTTGCCCTTGCCCTTCCAGCATGTTCATGATAGTGGCCACAGGCACAGAACAGCCTTATGTGAGTCACTGGTTAATCTGTGCATCTCCCCATTGCTCTTGGGATGAATATTTTCATAGTCTTCTCCACACAGACACCACAGGCTTGTGGCCTGCTCTTCTTGTTTCACACCAAAGATGATATGATGTTCCACTGTACATGCATTCATTTACTGAAACTACAGTGTTGCCTGATATTTCATATTTCCTTAGTACAGTGGTTAAGGCTTTGGGCTTGCCAACAGAACCCTAGTAAACAACAGGCAAATCTCCAAGTGTGCAAAAGGTGTCTGTGTAACACAATCCACAGAAGGAAAATACTGTCATGTTCAGAATAAAGAAGACCCAATTTGCATGATAAATTCCACAGCACTTCCATTTCTCCCTTAAAATAGAGGGACATACAGTGTCCAAGATGACATTGAACAGCAACAATAGGCAAAGGAAGACTTTAGTCACAACTTCTATCCACAATAAATTATAAACATATGAGTATCATGTCTGTATTATATAAAATAATCAAAATGTCATGTATGATAGGAATATAAGATAATACATGTTTATACTCTGATCTCCTGGTGATGTCGTAATATTTTGAAATTCCTTGGCTCTATTTACTCTTTTTCAGGCAGAGGAATGCAATGGTTATGAAGTAAATGGACTTAAACCCTGTTGTACCAGAGGTGTATTTGGTCTGTACGGATGGTCAGAAAGTATAAAGTCACTTTCCAAATGGTGAATACAATGCATGATGATAGAGTATAGCTGAGATATGTATTTTAACACAGCAGTTCCTGTTTTTAAAGCAACATTTAAAGATTCTGCCTTCATATATAATTTCTGTGTATATGACTTGCCATTCAGAGGTATTGTAACATATACAGAATTGTGTTATCTAGTACAATAATGCTTAACTCTATGAGACTGGATGAAATAGCATAGCGTATAATAGCTACAGTCTAGTTTACAAATTATTAATGTACTAGAATAGTAGCTTGTATAATTGCTTCAGGACCAAGAATAGGCTGTCCTACATCTCTGGAAAAGTATTACTATGCAAAATAATAACAAGCAGAGGTGTGGTCTGATTATCTGTAGGATGACTGTACTTAAAAGGCTCTCTTCTGTGTGCATAGTATAAAATTCCATTAGCCTTATGACATGAATGAGGTAGGCACTTTTTTTTCCCTTTTCTTCTGTGATTTCAGAAGGGTCTGTATCAGGGATGCTCCATTCTGCAGTGGTAGAACAGGACTGACCAGTTTCTAGATGGATAACCAATACTGGGTTTATAACTGCAGAGCATAAGTAGATGCCTACTCACACCATTTCACCTTCTTGGATATCTAAAAAAATAAATCCACTGATCTTGTTCTTTATTACTGCTCCTTAACTGATTTTTTAAAAAAGCAACATTTTACAAGCAGAACATTTCTAAAGGCCAATTCCACGTCTCTAGCAGTCAGTCACTCAGCATGCAGCACTGTGGTTTACAACATTCACTATCTGAAATGTGACAATAAGTGCACAGAAGTAGATTTGTTTATTTACCTGAGATGAAGCTTTTAGTCATCTTGTTAGGAATGTCAACAAAAGTCAAAGACTTCCAAGGATGGACCAAATCTTTCCCTCTTTTTTTAAATAATGTTTTTTCCTTAAGTATCAGCAAAACCAAACTCTGCTTAATTCAATTTTTAATTGAATTGCTCGTCTCAGTCATAGCTGCTTAGATAATTACTCTAGAAAATTAGTTTTATTTACTCGACTGGCTTTTTAAAATAATTACTTCTGAGATACAGCAACTTAAGGGTAATTAATTATTTGGGAGCTGAAGTAGATTTGTGATCTAATGAGTATGAGAAAAATTAAGTCTTCATGTTAGCAAAGTTTATTTTTAGAGCCACTTCTACATTTACCATAAGATAAATGCAAGCTTGGCACATCAGACTTTGAAATCTATTAGAGAGCTCATGCCAATTTATGTGATGTGGCAGATCTGTTTCCATCAACTCTCAGTAAAATCATGCTATCAGGATGTCTGTAATTTATTTTAGTTATTGGAATGAAAAATTTGGCTACATCAGGCAGAAGGGCTTCATCTGGGTGCTATTAGTAGAAGACATTCAAGAGGAATATGGTAGAGCAGTGAAGTTGAGAGAGGACAAAGTTTGACTCTATCTCTAGGGCATCACCTCACCTAGAGACGTAATGAATGGGCTTTTAGGAAATCTCATAATGAATGAATAATTTATTTTTATTTCTTTCCTTCTGCTCAGTGGAAAGATACGGAGCTTGGTGCATGTTTGAAAATTAAGATAACAAAGAACACTGCCAACCTCTTTTGCTTCTAGATAGAGAAGACAACAAACCACTGTTTTTGGCTAGCTACTCAGGATGAAGGGAATATCAGTGTTATATAAAAAGCTACTTTGTCAAGAATATTTTTAATCTCAGTATGCTGCAAAAGCACTGCACTTTCATGAACTACCAGTCTCAAAGGAAATCTAAAGCAAAGGTTGCTTGTGTAAAATTTCACTACCTGTCTCATACAGAGTAAAGCCTTTCAGAAGTGCATTAGAGATGGGAAAGCACGATTTGCTATGCTTGCCAAAGCTTGACTGCATTCTAAGTCTCCAAATATTCTTAGCTCTGGAAATGAAGCATGACTTTTTTTGTAATGCAACAAAACAGAATACTATTGCGTGCAACCTCATTGAGGGCCTTTGGAAGCTAGGAAGGAATTGGGGCAGAGAGAAGATTAATAATCTAACGGCAGAACAGATAAAAGAAAGTGGATGGAAAGAGAATGGTGTTGTCTGGAACAATAATGCTTAACTCTCTGAAACTGGATGAAATAGCATAGAATATAATAGTACATATATATGTGTGTAGATTGGTGTCAGAATATGACTTCCAAACTTGAGAGTCTCCTCTTCCTAGCATAGTATCTTATTATTACTATCCGCTTTTCCAGAAGTTCAAGTGATCAAGTGGGCCCTGGGAATGAAAGTTGTATTTTTAAAATTAGGTTAAAAGTTGTTGAATTAGGATAAAGATACTAGATTCAGGTGCTGTAAAACAAAAAAAATGACAGAATTGAGGATCTCTGTGCAAATCTCCTTTGATACACAGACATTGTGATTTTTTAAAATAATGTGAAAGTCTACTGCCATTTTCCAGTAGTTTTCCACCTCATCTGGTGGTTCGGATTAAAAAGAAATCTAATTTTCTTTACACAGGTTTCAGATGTGCTGTTAATAGAATAAACTAAGTAATTCAAGACCAGTATTATAGCTGTCTCCACAATGTGACTGCTACATTGTGTGTTATCATTATCCACATTCTAGAAGCAGAGGCAAGAGGCAAAGAAAGGAAAGGCAAGATTACCAATACAATATCTCTGTTTCTGTGGCTCAAAAAACAGAAATAAAGGAGCCTTACCATTTCAAAGCATAAGGCTTACCTGTCAGTCAAGACAGCAGATTAAATGTGAAAAAAATTGTCTAAAATCACAGAAGCAGTCTGTAGCTGAGGGAAGGATTGGGAAATCAGTACCCCAGGAGGGAACACAGCTAATCTTAAAATGACTTGCCATACTGCTTTTTCCCTGGCCCAACCACTTCATGTCTACCTTCAGTGTCTGCCTTTACAGGTTCCAGATTTCTCCCACTGTGTCACCATTCCAATGTTAATTTGGAATATCTCATAATTAACTTACAATTAATTATGATATCACAACAGTTATGCACAAGAAGAACAGTTATGCACAAGAAGAACAGTTATGCACAAGAAGAACAAACTGAGTCTGCATAAAGAGCTCTAACTGGCACATCCTAAAGATTTGTGAATACTTGGCTTTGCTATTGTGGAGGAAGTAATCTAATTTCAAACATCTTCCCAGAGGGGGCATGATCGTCAAAATGTTGGAGTTAGAATCATAGAGTCATAGAATGGTTTAGGTTGGAAGGGACCTCAAAGATCATCTAGTTCCAAACCCCCACCATAAGACACCTCCCACTAGAACAGGTTGCTCAAGGCCTCATCTAGCCTGGCCTTGAACATCTCCAGGGAGGGAGCAGCCACAACCTCCCTGGGCAACCCGTTCCAGTATCTCACCATCCTCACTGTAAAGAACTTCCTCCTAACATCCAGCTTAAATCTCCCCTCTGCCAGTTTACACCCATTACTCCCAGTTGTGTCATTACAAGACCTTGTGAATAGTCCTCCCCAGCCCTTTTTAGGTACTGGAAGGCTACTATAAGTAAAGAGGCAGAATCCCCCGCCTTGCCCTGCTGGCCACGCTGCTCCTGATGCAGTTCAGCACACAGTTGCTCTCTGGACAACGTGGGCACACTATTGGCTCATGTTGAGCTTTTCATCAGCCCAGACCTCCAGGGCCTTTTCCTCAGGGCTGCTCTCAAGACATTCACCACCCAGCCTGGACTTGTGCTTGGGATTGCACCAACCCAGGTGTGGGACCTTACACTTGGCCTTGTTGAATTTCATGAGATTGGTCTGGGCACACCTCTCCAGCCTGTCCAGGTCCCTCTGGATGCCATCCCTTCCCTATAGCAAGTCAACTGTGCCACACAGCTTGGTGTCATCTGCAAACTTGCTGAGGGTGCACTCGATTCCTCTGTCCATGTCACTGACAAAGATGTTAAACAGCACTGGTCCCAGCACTGACCCCTGAGGGGCACCACTTGTCACTGATCTCCAGGTGGACATTGTGTCGTTGGTCACCACTTTCTGTGTGTGACCATCCAGCCAATTCCTTATCCAGCAGTGCTCCACGCATCAAGTCTGTGTTTTTCCAGTTTGGTGACCAGGATGTCATGTGGGACAGTCAAAGGTCTTACTCATGTCCAGGTTGATGACATCAGTTGCCCTTCCCTTGTGCACTGTTGCTGTGACTTCATCATACGAAGGCACCAAATTAGTCAGGCATGAATTGCCCTTGGTGAAGCCATGCTGGTTACCACCAATCACCTCCTCTTTGTTTTCATTTTGCTTTAGCATAGCCTTCAGGAAGATCTGCCCTGTCATCTTGCCAGGCACAGAGGTGACACTGACTAATCTGTAGTTCCCAGAGTCATCCTTTTTTCCCCTTCTTGAAGATAGGTGTTATGTTTGCCCTTTTGCAGTCAGCAGAAACTTCACCAGTCTTCCATGACCTTTCAAATACAATGGACAGTGGTTTAGCAACTTCATCCACCACTTCCCTCAGGACCTGTGGGTGGATCTCATCAGGCTCCATGGACTTATGCATGTTCAGATTCTTTAGGTGCTCATGATCATTGTCTTCAATTATAGTGGGCAGATCTTCCTTCTCCCATTCCTTATTTTTTGCCCTCTGGGACTTGGAATTGTGGTTGGTGTCCTTGCCATTGAAGACTGAGGCAAAAAAGTAATTGAACACCTTAGCCTTATCCATATCCTTTGTCACTGGCTCTCCATTTCCCTTCTGGAAGGGTCTCACATTCTCCCTAGTCCTCCTTTTCTCACTGATATACCTGAAGAAATCCCTCTTGTTCCCCATAATGTCTGTCTCCATCCAGATCTAGCTGTCCCCACCTCATTCTAGCTGTGCTTTAGCTTTCCTAACCTCATCTCTGCTTGCACAAACAATTTCTTTGTATTCATCCCAGGTTACCTGTCTTTGCTTCTACTCTTTGTAGGCTTTCTTCTTGCATCTGTGTCCAGGCACCATTCAGTTGTAATGATCTTCAATATCACTAATAAAGCAATCAGCCATCCAAATAATCTTACAATATCCCTTGTTTACTCGGCTGCTCAAATGAATAAAAAGAGAAGAAATTATTCCAAACTTCAAAACATAGTAGTGATTTGGGTTGGTTTTTTTTTTCATAATGGTATAGGACAGTATGCTGAACTGTTTTTCCCCCACTGTGTTAATTACCTGTCATCTTTCAGCTGTCTGAGTCTGATCCAGATCATACTGAAATGTGTGAGAATATTTCCATTAACTTCAGCAGGCATGACAGCATCTCTGGATGGCTTCTAGGTTTTTAGTTATTTGACCTGAACTATGCAATTTCAGTGCTTGCAATTTCATATTGCTGTTGTTAACTCTTTGCTCCTTAGCACAGTGGTTTCACAGAGCTTAATCATTCTTTTGTCTGTTTGGAATGATGCTTTATGGTCATTGTATCATCAAGCATTTTTAAACATATGCCCTGAAGTAGCTGAATCTGAGAAGAAACTGCAGAATCATGAAGACAATGTCTATACCTAACTGGAGCTTTTAAAGGAGCTCATTCATGTTCTGATTACAGCTGTACAAACTGAAAGCTAGAAAGAAGGAAATGGCAAACATAACTAGACCACAAGTACAATTAAAGTAAAATTACAAAAATAATCCCTTCTGCTGGAAAAATGTCAAATGTGACTTGGACTAGGCACAATATTTCTGTAAACTACATAAAAATAATCTTTTGAATAAATAGATCTGTAAGATCCAAAACCCCACTTCTTTCTCAAACATTCTTACTGCATGCTATCATGCCATGTGGGCTGTGTCTAGTGCAGTCTCCACTGAGCACATGCAGAGGGAGGCTTACCTAATGTACAGTGATAGAGATGTGCTGCAGCCCAGGGCTCCTGTCTGTAACCAGGGCACCCTAAACCCCATATTCCTGTCAGGCCATTCTCAGTTCTCCACAGGAAACCCTGTCCAGTGCTACTTCAGGGTGAGTGCCACAGCAGATAAGACGGAGAGCAGCTGAGAGTGTAACGAGGAGAAAGTGAGAGGCAGCAACCAACTCTTTTAACATTTTCTTGATTATTTGGTACAGACTGTCCAACTCTATCAGTTATTGTAATAATTTGCTGAAGTTTCTGTGAGAATTGCCAGGTTTCTAATAGGGTAACTGTAAGCTGCAGCTCTGACTGAGGTTCCCAAACACTGGGCATCCCTGAGAGATGAATACTTTGTAATTTCATTTTGCATGTGCAATGAGTCAGTTGCAGTTAATATATTCCATGTGTTACAGAATAGGATGAAAAAACTTATATATAGATTACTTGTCCATCACTGTCACAGGCAAAATAGATTTGGGAAAAATAAACCTGATTTATTTTCAGTTAAAAAAAAATAAAAAGAGAAAAGACAAGAAAAGTGTAGGATAGTAAGAAACAAAGACACAAAGACATGACTAAAACACCTTCCCCTCATCCCAGACCTTCTGTCCAGGTTCAGCTTCTGTCCTTTGTTCTCAACTCTTCTACCTTTTCTACCCACTTCTCCCTGAGTTTTCACAGGTGGATGGGGACTTGGGGGCTGTGATCTGTCTAACAGCTCCTTTCTGCAGGTTTTGCTCCTCACATATTCCTGCTCCTCCAGCAAGGGTCTTTCTCACAGGGTACAGTCCTTCAGGAACAGACTAGTCTATCATGGGTCCCTCTATCGTCCACAGTTTCTTACAGGAAATATACTCCTGCATGGTATCTCCGTGAGCTTTAGGATCTTTCAGAACACATCCACCTATTGTGATGTGAGATCCAACATGGGCTGCAGTGCAGATATCTGCTCCACAATGACCATTTGTGGGGTGCAGGGGGAAAGATTTCATCACCTTGGTTTTCTTCATGTATTGCAGAGGAATCTCTGCTCTGGCATCTGGAGCACCTCTTTCCTCTCCTCCTCTCACCTTGGTTGTCCTCAGGGCTGTTTAGCTCACATTTCTCACCTGCTGTGCAGGTCTTTAGCCCTTTCCCAAATATGTTTTCACAGAGCTGCCACCAGCTTGGATGGCAGGCTCAGATATGTCATGTGGTGAGTCTGTTTCGGAGCCAGGTGGAGCTGTCTCTGTCCAATGCAGGGGCACCCCCGGGTCTCTTCTCACAGAAGCCACTCTTGCAGGCCTCTACTGGTGATGCCAGGGCATGGACAATCAACATAGTTGCTGTGCAAGTGCGCACCAAGTCCAACTTGTCCAGAATGTCAGTTTGCAACACACATCCAACTCAACTCTGCAGCCTGTGACTGCATCTGTCCCACCCATAGTGAATCAGTGTGCAAGTCATTGCTTCCCAGAAGAGTGCTCCTGCCCTTCCTATTCTTGCAGCTGCATCAACTCTCTTGCTCTAGCATGTGTCACACCACATGATGTTTGTTAATCCAATGAAAAACTGTTCACTTTTCATTTACAGTTAGTTTTCTAACTACTTTGTTTCCTGACGTGGTAAATACCTAAGTTAGTTCAAGTGTAAGATTTTACTGCACATGAACAGCCATGATGGGCACTCTGCATAGTATGCATTTACATTTTTATACCTAGAAATCTTAGAATAAATTATGGGAAGGTTTTTGAGTATGTAGTGAGAACAGGTAGCACAATTTTAAAGAGTTGCAAATCCCTGTGCCAGAATCTTTTACCAGCCTGGAGCTCTGGCAAAGAAAATGAACAAACTTGCAGGAAGCTCTGATTTGCGCATTATACTCCAGACTAAAAAGTATCCCAAATTACACAAAACAATTAAAACCAGGCAAAGAACTTGATAAAAGGTAACAAAAAAAATATAGGTAATATAATAGGTAAGAATATAAAAAATGCCTGTCTGAAGGTTCAAAGAAGGATAAGGATAATCAAATGTATGGAACAGAAAGGAAAGAATTTGCTTTGTAGACAAGGCAGTCAGGCAGGAGCTTGAGGAGATATGATAGATACCTGTCAAACCATGAGTGTTATAGTGAAAATCATTAGGGAATATCTCTTCAGTGTTTTGCTGAGACACAACTTGTTAGCAACTGGGAGAATATACCTCCTTGCTATGCTTGTATATCAGTGTCAGAGTATAGGCTGGATGGACATTTAATCTGGAGAAGTACACACACATTCTTAATAATAGCTTTAAATTGAGCAAGAGATGTAGGTAATGGCACTATTATTTGAACATTAGAAAAATTATCATTAATTACTTTGCTATGATTTTTTTCATTATACACCTCCTCAACAAGCGCTGCAGGTAAATATGACTGTTAACTTTCACCTCAGCCAGGACAGTAATATCAATGTTTTCCAGAACTCGTACAAATACAAAAGAGAAGAGGAGAGTGCTGTATGTTTCTTACTCATAGAGGTCAAGTAGCCCTAATCAGACAAGCATGAAGCCTAGGTAGGAAATAGTGGAATTGCGTAACACCTGGAAGTAGGGAGGTTGTACAAAAGAACCGCAACAGAGAAACTCAGTAGGTTATTTGCTTCATTCTTGGGAAGGTTCCTATAACATATGTGTCCTTTACAGTGTGTTGGTTTGACCTAATTGGAGAATTTGAGTGAATCTGTAAATATCTGTTATATCTTGTAAATGTCTGCTTGTATATTGTGCACTGCTGTAAATATAAAGCTTCATTTATTAACTTCCAGTGTTCCTGAGTTTTAGCCGGGGTTTATAAAAGGTGGGGGGGGCAGGTAACTGCTTAACCCACTACATACAGAGAGAAATCAGATGAGATGGACTGGCTTGAAGCAGCTATTCAAAAAGTGTTTAGAGTAATCAGAAGATTAAAATGTTAATAAGTTAACAGGATAAGATAGCATTCACTCAAGAGTTCAGGAGGAAATGAGACATAAAGACATAAAACTGCAGAACCGTTGGCCATCTACAGCACGTGCTGGAGGTGTGGAACATGTGAGCTACAGACTAGCAAGTCTGACTCATGGGAAAATGGTGGAAAAGGTCTAGAATAAAGAAAGGTATTGCTGCATACACGAATAAACAGTCTATTGAAAAAGTGTCAGCATGGCTGGAATGAAGAGACATCCTGCATTCATGGCCTGTTGTAGCATGCACAAAGGGTATAGCACATTTGAAGTTCCACAAAACCTTAGACAATATTACATGCCAAATGTGTACCAGAAAAACCCACCAAAAATCCAAACAAAAAAAATGAAACCAAAAATACTGCCACAGAATTGCAAGAAATTATATTTTATTGACTGGAGGATAGATAAAGGATGGGACATAAAGAGTAATGCTTTTTAGGATGAAGAAATATTAGCAGTGGAGTCCTACAGGGACTTCTGTTGGGATCAGATTTATTCAGTATCTTCGCTAGTGATCTAGAAAGGGAAATGAAGCAAAATACTCAAGTTTGAAGATGATGTTTGCTGTTATGAAACAGAGAACTCCAGAAGTTTATAAAACTGGGTGGACATCAAACTAGATTCACTCTATTTAAATGACAAGCAATGCATCTAGAGAAGAACAATTCAAAGTGAGCCTACATACAGAGTTCAGTATTGGAGTTTCAGCTTAAGAAAATTATCTTGGAAACATCGTGGTCATTTTACCAAAATCATTGGCCTGGTGTTCAATGTCAGGAGATGGGGGGGGGGAGGGGGAAAGGCAGTAAAATGCAGGTCATCAGGAAAGGTATTGAGAATGGGAGGAAACATTTTGCCAATATGTAAACCCCTCACCTTGAAAGCTTAAAATTTCTGGATCCTCAAGCACAGTGAAGTTAGAAAAAGTACAGAAAAAGTCAACTAAAATAATTGAGTGGATGTCATGGGAGCCTTACTAGCAAAGCTTTAAAAGGCTGTAGCTGTTCAATTGGGAAATCAGAGGGCTGTAAGGAAAGAGGAATAAGATTTTTTTAATGAATAAAGGTGGTGGAAAACGTTAAAACAGAAGAAGTGAAATTCACCGCATCTTGCAAGGCTAGGACTGGAAAGGCCTAGTGAAGCTAGTTTAAAATAGACAAAAAGGGAGATACTATCACAGGCTTGAAAGAAAGAAGACAAATTCCTCAAATGGAAAAGACATTGATGTGTATTATCTTCTGACATCTTTTAGCTGTGACTTGTGGATGCTGAGTAGCTATAATGGGACTGGACTCCAGATGGTCATCTTGTTGACTTTTTCCTAATAGCATATTGTATTGCCACTCTAAGAGATAGTAGAGGGTCTGATAGTTTGACTCACTGGTGCTATAATGTTTTGTGCATTCTTACCCACAGACTTAATTGGGATTGACTAAATGAGTGAACACATGAAAAAGCCACTACTTTAATTTCTTCAAATCCCTTTGCAAAGTAAAAAATAAACAAACAAAAGTAATTTCTTTTCACTAATTTCTTCCTCCCCTTCTCCACCTCATAAAAAAACATCTTATCTCCATTAGACGTTAACCACAATACATGTTGTGCAATATACTTCTATCAATTGCTGATATGAAAATACAGTAAGTACAATAAACACAAGAACATGACAACGTTAATAAATACTGCATTCCTTTGGCCAACATATTGGAAGATTTAATTTTATTCTATGCCCCACACAATAATCATCAAAGGAAGTGGAACTAGATTTCAAGTTTTCACAGCTCTCTTCATCTCAGAAACTTAAAAAAGGTTTTACTGTACTCCCACACTGCTCCCCACTCCTCCAACAGAAATGCAAATAAAATCTGATCTCCCTCCCGCACCAGCTCACTTCCTCCCACCAGAACCAATAGAGAACAAAAACAAGGGTTACTTTCCTGACTTCTCAGTCTGATGATGAGCTGGAAATTTAGCTTCTCACTCTCCTCTCCTATTCAGAAAAGAAACTAATACTGCACTATTACCTTCTGGTACCTGTAAGACAAGGAAAATCGAAGTTCTTTCTTCTCACACTTTTCTCTCTTGCACAACTTCACTTACTGTCTTTCTCTTAACCTCAACAGTTATCTTTAGTTATTTCATGACCTTTAGGTGCCTTTACCATTTCTTATCCTCTTGTAATCCTTATCTATTCAGAGCTTGTTCATCCTGTTACCTTAGTTGAACAGTTACGTCCTCCCACATGTATCCTCCACCTGCACCAAAAGTCCTGGTCATTCTACTCACTTTTAGTAGCCCTTGAAGCTGTGATGTTGCCTAGTGTTGTCTGTTGCCCACATCATCTATTTCCTGAGTGGAAATAAAGCAATGTGTTCCTCAAGTATTCCTCCCCTGCCATTCAAACACAGTGATAGCAAGAAAATCAGACTCCCTGTCACCAGTGAATATTCAATATTCAATAATGAGTTGAACTAAATAAGGGTGACTGCAAAATGACTCTTCTATGCTCACAGTACTTGTGCATAGATGGTTTTAAGCACTCCTCTGGATGATGCTTGCTCATTTGTCCCAAAGCTGAATGGCACTTTGCACTCAAGCCATGTCCAGCCCTGGGGGAACACTCTAACCAAAGGCATCTGTGCAATGGAAGTGAAGCTTCAGCCATGCTTGATTTCCCTGGTCCCAGCAGGACCTCAGAATGTAACTTCTCATACTAGGCATTTAATATACTCTAAAACTAATCATTCATCCATTTGAGTGTAAACAGAAACTAAACCCAACCAAGACAGTATTCTAGGTTAGAACAACTGTGAATTTTGAAAGGTTTGTATTTTGCCACTGAGTTGGATTAGCAGGTATCTTTCACCTAATAGATTGTGCAAAAAGCTAAGAGAGTCATAACCATAAATGTTTCATCTATAGTGATCATGATGTTCTAGAAAGATAGCATAATTATGTAATATTTCTGTAAATTAATGCTAAATCAGCTTTTTATAACAATTAGAGACTTTCATTCCTATTTCTTATAATTTATTGTCCTGATACCTGAGCAGATGTTACCTTTTTAAGATCATAATACAATCCAAGCATTAAGACAGAAAAGTAAGACATTTGTTTTAAGGAAATGCATTAAGGCATTTCTCATTCTCTTTTTATCATAAAGATTCAGAGCATATGTGGCTCTGGGAGAGACATAAACCACAAAACTCTCCAGAATGACAAATGTGAGGAAAATGTTCTTTTAGTTTATTGCTCCTGCTGAGTAAAATATACCCTTCACTTTACTATTGAGCAATGTACTGCGTATTTCAAAAGGAATCAGTGTTCAGTAACTCATGGAAATATGGTCACGTTCCTCAAAGAAGCAATTCATGTGTTGCTGAGGCAAAAGCCTAAACAAATTCTGATAGATCAGAGATAAAGCCAATAAATCTGGAATCATTTGGTAACACTTCTGTATGGTACTGTACACAATTCAAACAACACACATCTTACACAGCAAATCCAGAAAAGCTTTAGTATTATGTATCACAGAATCATAGAATCTTTTGGGTTGGAAGGGATATTTAAAGGTCATCTAGTCCAATCTTCTTGTAGTAAATGAGGACATCTTAAACTAGATTCATTTGCTCAGTCATGCCTAATCTGACCTTGAATGTTTCCAAGGATGAGACATCTACCACATCTCTGGGTAACATGTGCCAGTATTTCCCCAGCCTCATTGTTTAAAATCATTACCCCTTTTCCTATTGCAACAAGCCCTGCTAAAAGTACTGTCTGCATCATTTTTAGAGGCCCCTTTGAAGTATTGAAAGGTTTCAATAAAGCCTTCCTGCTGAAAGTCTCAGTTGCTGAAAAATGCAAATTCTATCAGGTTTCTTTTTGGAAGAGGTGCTTCAACATTCTGATCAGTTTTGTAACTCTCTGCACCTGCTCCAGCAGGTCCATGTCTTTCTTGTGTTGAGGGCTCCAGAGCTGGACACAGTACTCTGTGGGGATCTCACAAAAGTGGAGCAGAGGGGAAGAATCTCCTCCCTTGGCCCACTGGCCACACTTCTTTGATATAGACCAGGATACAGTCAGCTTTCTGGGCCATTAATGCACATCACTGACTCATATCCAGACTCAAGTGAAATGGCTACAGCAAGTTTCAGCTAGTTTCTGGTAATACATTTGAATGCACAGCACTGCTATGAGCAGAAAACTGTAATAGAATTAGGTAATGAATTGTACTCTCTATCTCCTAATTTTTAAGAGGAGACTTCAAAACCTTAATTCTCTTTTTTTTGATAGAAAATCCATGCCTTCTCATTTTTTAAAGTGTCATACAATGATAAAAATAAGTAGAACGCTACTTCAAAAAAATTGTACTGGTGAAATAGCTGTAAAATTAGATCTTCTCTTGTAAGTACACGTCCTAGATCCTGTCTTGAGAACTTCAGTTTTAAGCAGTGTACCTAAAGAATATGATGGTTTATGTATGCAGTTAGGAATGCTATGGAAGCAGAAATGCAGATGGTTCATAGTGGTATCCTTAGGAATCTGAAATGCTACAGCAGAAGGCTCTTCATCAGGGAGACTGTACAATGTAGTAGTTTGGTGTTTTTTAAAAGACAAGAGATTTACAATAACACTAACAGAGTTAGCTGATGTTTGATTTTTCAGGGCATGCAAACTTTTGACAGGTACTAATCCTGTATGTCCGACAAAATGTCTTCAATGGACTTGTGTAAAAGACAAGAAATTACATGAGATAGGACAATAACAACTAAAACTGTCAAACTATCAAGTCCTGGATGCTATCACTATAGTCATGAATTTTTATCTCAGATAATTCTTACCTGTTCTAGGTTGTCCAGTGTATCAGGGTGTGGGCCAATGGGTGCAAATACAGGAGTATTCAAAAGAAAAATAAATCTCACCTCTGGTTTTAACTAAGTCATAAAAGAGTTGAGCTAGATAAAAAATGTGAAGTGTGAGATTTTGGCCTAATAATTCACTACATGGCATGCAGTTACTATATACATTACATTAATACATTTACTTAATTTTAAAATAGGAATCACAAAGATAATTAGAAACTCAGCTGACATCTCTAGAAGTGTGACAACACATAGAGATCTCTGTTAAGTCTGGGTAACCAGGAGTGAAACTCAAAGATAAGACAGACAAATATAAAATAATTTCTTGGTCTCAGACAGAATGTTTAATGAATGCCTCAAACCCTGTTAGGAGCTGGAGAATCATTCACATTACATCAGGGGCTCCCAGTTCTTACAAGAGCTTGGCACCTTGAAGTGGTGCTTATCACCTCCAGGTGTTAGGCAAGCTGTTCAGCATCTTGAAGAATGAGGCTTTACTCAGAGCTTCACATGAAAATCCAATTAGTATGTATTAAATTCACAGGCATGATAGAGAAACAGGATAATTATCATCTGCCTGATTAGATATTGCTGACTTCTTATGGTGCTGAAGTGCTCCTAGCTTTGGAAAGAAAGAAATAGTTCTTTCAAGCAAAATATATTTAATGTGTGGTTTAAAATGAATAATATCTAAAGGAAATACAGAGTTTGCCTATGAATTATGCTGTAAATAAAACCTGAAGTGACAGTATAAAACAATTATAAATGATCTCCATAAAGGATATTTCTTCAAGAGTGCAAGGAATTAAAGAGATTTTGGAGACACACTGACAAAGCTAAGGACAAAGTATAGTCAGTTTACAAAATTAATTCTGTTTTCTTTTTCTATTCCCCAGAGACACACTATTAAGATATATTTGCATTCAAATTTTTCCCAGGTCTATTTTTTCAGACTAACTCTTTTAGGTTCCTTATTGCAGCAGTTCTCCAGATCTTAGAAATCTCTACCGAGTGAAAAATAGAGGAAAAATGTGTTATCCATGAGAGTCCATTTCTGGGAACTACCCACAGTCACTCTTGCTGTAAAAGGGGTTGTATTCAGAACTACCAGAAGCTGATGCAAGGAGATAGTGAGGAACAGAGCCTGTTTGTTATCACTGTTCATTTTAAGAAAAACTAAACCCTATTTTAAAAGCCTGTGAAGGACCTGTGACTACTGATTCTGGTAATTTTTTATATGTGTCTCTAAATTCAGATCCAAAATCTAATCTGTCCCTAAGATATTTAGTGGTTTACTGTACATGGTGATATTATATCAATTGCTGGACTCGATCTTAGAGGCATTTTCCTATCAAAAGAATTCTCTGATTCCATGATTCTACATATTCTGTGATATGCATGCCTGTCTGGGAGAGCTTAAGTCAGTTTTACTCAAATTTTTAGCAGAGGTGTCAGTCACATATCAGGTTTTCTCTTTTGAGTTGGATACACCACCACTCTGCAGTCTGCACTGGTTATTTTTCTCGTAGTTTAGGTTAATCTAAACTGGTATGCTAGCAGACAACTGTATTGGTATAAATCGTGGAATCACATGGTTGGAAAAAAACCACGATCATCAAGTCCAGCCATCTCCCTCCATACAAATGTTAGACCATGTTCCTAAACACCTCATCCAGACATCTTTTAAACACTTCCAGGGATGGTGGCTCCACCACTTCCCTGGGCAGCCAGATAAGCCTTTTGGTGAAGAATTTTTTCCTAATATCTAACCTAAACCTCTTCTGGTGCAACTTGAGGCCACTCCCTCTCACCATATCACTTGTTACCTGGGAGAAGAGTCCATCTCTCTACAACTTCCTTTCAGGTTGTTGTAGAGAGCAGTGAGGTCACATCTCAGCCTCCCCTTCTGCAGGCTGAACAATCCCACCTCCCTCAGCTGCTCCTTATACAACTTGTTCTCTAGAACCTTCACCAGTCTTGTTGCCCTTCTCTAGACACTCTTCAGCACCTCAATGTCCTTCTTGTAGTAAGGGACCCGAAAATGAATACAGTATTCGAGGTGCAGCCTCACCAGTGCGAGTACAGGCATATGATCACTTCCCTACCTCTGCTGGCTCCACTATTCCTGATAAAGGCCACTATGCCGTTGACTTTCTTGGCCACCTGAGCATACCGTTGACTTTGGTTCAGTCAGCTGTCGACCAGCACCCCCAAATCCCTCTCTTCCAAGGAACTTTCCAGCCACTTGTCACCAGTCTTGTATCACTGCATGGTGGTGTGACCCAAGTGTCATCTGTCTTCAATAAGATTATATTCTGGTTCCAGATATAAGAGTGAAAAAGGAACTATGTGTCTGTTGAAACCAAGAATAGCATTTGGAACATTTCTGAGGCTCTAAATTTCCTTTTTTTCCCTTCCAGAATTTTCTGCCCAAAGTAGGCTGTGCAAACCATCTTTATCATTGTGGCTGCTGGAGCGGAAACCGACAGTGGGCAGAGACACTTGATGTCAATAATTAAGCGTCGTGCTGAGAACAGTAAATATTGTTAAAGTTAGAATATAGTGCACGTAGACTCCATGCTATCTTTTCATAATCCTATAGAAAGTTGGCCTGATAATATTCAACAGAGAGATGTTATTACAAGCAACAGACATCCTATTTTGGGTCAATACTGGCTCCATAGGGAGATGTAGATAAATCAAATACTTACAAGGCTAAGTGGCAGACAAGTTGGTTTCTTGTATATCAGCAGTGTCAAGCCAAGCCTTGAGAATTTAGATCTAGTGTAGTTATAAACACACAGGGCAGCTTTGTGTCATAACTGCTTTTCCTATGTCTAAAGTGCTCCATAAGTCAGTTCTGTAAGCTAATGGGAAGGCAACAGATCAATAGCAATAGCGTGAGAAAATGTCACCTTAACCCACAGAAGCCATCAGATAAGATGATTTATGCTCCGTCAGTCATCTGGTACAATAGAATTAATTATTATGGAAGAACACCAGTACATGATCTCTTTGGAAAATAAACACTCAGACCTGACCTTTTTTCCACAAATGCTGGAATGTTCCCTAAAAGGATTTATGAAGTGACCAGAGGCATTGACCACACGTAATACTAGGAAAAAAAAAATCCATCTCTCTTTTCATAACTGTTCTTCAGCCATAATCCTTAGCAACACAGAAAGTGAGTCTTTCATCTTTCCTCTGCCTCTTTGTTCTTAGTAAGTCAATTGAAACACTTTTACACATATTACCTAGAGAGGGAGAGGTTTGCTTAATGCTTGAGAGTGTATGAACAGGGCCATTCTGTCCCTCACTTTATGACTCACTAATCTGCTAAACTAAAATGGGAGTGACAGAGAAGAGATATTAAGTATAGCAGTAACTTTTCTTGCCAGTAAATATAATTGTTTTGTACTATTCTGAAGCAGCCTTAGCCTCTGAAACCCAGAAATGCAGGCAGGACTCAAAGCCTCAGTAAACTTCTAAACCAAAACAGAGTCTCCTCTACCCTGAAGCCTGAGAAAGCCAAATGGCTCCCTAACCAGTTTCAGTGGAAAGTATACTAGCACAGATAAGCACCAAATGTTTTGCTAAGGTGCTTGGAAAACCTTCATTACCTGAGGAAAGCCAAGGAAGAGCCTGTGTGGATACTGAATTACAGAGCCCTGCCCGTGAGAGTTTCTTCCGTGCTTTAGTTGTTCTTTTTGCCCTCAGATGGCTGTCAGCAGTTAGTGGAGTTTCTGGGCCCAGGCCTGTTTACAGGCAGACTAATTTATACCCACCTGCCTTGTGTAAAGGAGCCTCAGAGATGCTTCTGGTTTTGTAACACCCCTTGTAGCATCATTGCCAACAAAAAGCCAATGTTTCTGCCTTATTGTTACCCGGCTATGTCATACTGCTTCTGTGCTTGATCTGTTCAATATAAAGACTTTGTTATCTACCCTAGTAGCTTTAGAAGTGATGGTCTTCTTATTTCTGTTGTTCATTTCCTCAGGCAATACTTGGCTGAGGCAGGATGGTGCTCTGTAGCCAGGATTGTTTCTGGTCAGCTGAATTCAGACAAAGGAGAGAGAAAGTCCTCAGACCGAAGCCTGGGTTTCATTTCTGCAGGGACACTTGAGAAATATCTAAGCACCAGGAATATCGTTCTGCTTGAGAAGACATCACAAACATTACACTGCCCTGAGTCCATGGACTAAAAGTTTGGGTAAGGCACTGTGTACACTCAACGTTTTTAAAGACTTACCTTTTTCTTGCATCTTCTGATTTTTTTTCTCACTGGATGCTCTCACCTCTTGGAAGTTGTTGCTACCTCAACCTCTTGCCACCAAGAGCATTATGAACTGCACCCCATGCCTGTTTCAGGGAGATCTTCTGTTGCTGTAGGAACTGAGGAGGAAGTGGGAGAAGGCAACAAGGTCAAGTGGGAGAAGTCAACAAGGTCTAGAAGGTCTATCTCCTTCCTGCTGAAGACAGCATCATAACTGTGGCATTAGTTCCTTCATTGCCTCTGGAGGTTGCACTTGTCCCTTCAAGTGTCATTCATACTTGAATAGCTATCCAGTCTCCTCCAGGGAAGAGACCAGATGGATGTGTTCTGTATGCCAAATTTGACTACAGGTTGCCAGTCAGACCACGCTGATTCAGACAAGAGGGCTCACTAGCTTTACACAGAAATTCAAAGTATTTACGGCCAAACCCCAAGCCGCTCAGTCTAGCTGAAATAATGCAGAAGCTGCCTGCTCATTTCACTCCCTCCTGGGTGTCTTCTGTAGATGGCATCAGAGAACTCTCTCCATCTGTGAGCTTTAACCTTCAGGGCTAATGATGTTTTCATAATTTTTGGTCTTGGGTAGTTCTCGTGTGTGATGCTTTTATGATTATCACAAACCTGCTCTATTCTGCAGTGAAACCAGTTGATTCACACAGCAGTACAGAGGTCATCAGGATACTCCTACAGAGTCTGGATGCTGCAATGGAGATCTATGGCATGAGGCATATTATCTCCTATGGAACAGCAGAGTTAATCATATAGTTAATGTCTAAAAAAATACAAATTGTAAGAAGATGCTGTGATTTAATTTAGGCTTCAGCATGATGCAATGTTTTGCTCACAGAATAAAAAATTACTAGTCAATGTTGGTGTGCCTTTGGGTGTTCTCATTGCAGATGAGTGTGAGGAATTAGTATCTTACTAAAAGTTATTTTCTGTTAAAGAATCCCTCAAGGGCATGACCTACTAAACCACATTCTCTCATGCAGCCTGAAGTATTATCTGTGCAACAACAATCCTGTCACTGGAATGCAAGACACCACACTATTTTTAGCAGATTAATATCTAAAATGATTTGACCACAATCCAACAATCCCTTCTGAGAAAAAAAACCACACAAAACCAAACAACAAAACCAGCAGTCTTTGTTGCCCATTTATTACCTGCTAAAATGTTCTAAATTACCTTTCTTTTGTAGAATTTTTCCCTCAGTACTCAAAGAGATTTAACTTAGGAAAAGATGTTTCCACAGTAATAAATCTCTGTTTTGCATCAAAGGACACAAGTTAGAGGGGAGTAATGGGATGTATCCTGACAAAACTGTCTCTAGGACAGGCAGACAGACTCAATTATCTATTTGATGGTGGGAGAGTTGTGGCAAAACTCAGAGCAAAATGAACTCACTGTAGTAATGTGTTGCAAACTCTTTTAATGGACTAATACAGACTGAATGCCTCAGTCAGTCCTTCCTGGGCAGAGAGCAAAAGGAGCTGTATGGAGTGCCCAGCCGGAAACACTTTCTGAAGATCTAAGCAAATGCCCTCTCAGTGCATTTATGTTAGTCAATAAGACATCTTTCTAAATAGCTATTTCTAAGATAATTAATAGTCTCTGCCAGCTGCCATAAGACTAGTGGTGGCAAAACTGTGAGATAATCTATCTAAATTTTATGGTCACACTATCCAGACAAAGCACCTCTGTGTCCTGTAGACAAATGAAGACTAGGAATGTGCCTGCCATAAAAGGAGGAAGAGCTGAGTGTGGCACACTTTTTTGTTCCATCCCAGGGAAGAATGCTGGCTCATATATTCGTTGGAAGAAACAGACTAGCTGCTCCAAACCTAGCTTATGGCAAAGCCATGTCCTAATGCTGCAAATCAGGACAGATTTGTTTTGGAAACCTGCTTTTCCAGAGTGGATGACATACTTATTATTCCCTACTCTTGGCAATTGCTTGCTCTGACTGAACATTGTTTTGAAAACTGTTGACAAGATCTGCAGCACCACCCAGAAGAATGTGGGCTAAAGACAGCCTGATCTACACACATAAAGTATGCTTTGCTGAATTTCACAGCATGCAAGTGGGTGCTGGACAGAAAACTAGCTGAAAATATGGACAAGGAATAATTGTGATCAGCACCACTTCAACTACTAGAGTGAAATTCATATCACAGAGCATCCACAGAGAGGCAAATCTCTCAAAAGATCTCAAAAGATCCCCACATATCTTATTTTCAAAGAATATTCTGGTGTTTTGTCATTTTAGGCATTACAATCTTAATGAAGACTCTTGAATACTGTTGAGAGAGGCTGATCTCTGATTTGTTGACAAACAGTACAGTTAGCATAGATAATTCTGGGCTTACCCTTTCGTTAGGAAACATTCTTAGGCTGCCTCTGTCTTTGTTGACCCCAATGTCAATTAAAAATAACTTTAAGTGCAAGGAAAAGCAGGTAAGATATGACTCTACTGACGTAATATTCACTGGCAATGCAGGAACTCCTGGGAGAAGGAGGTTTGAAGTGCCTTCACAGAACTGTTTCCTTGTTTCTGTGGATTATTTTGCACCTATTTCCACACTCAAGACATTTCTTTGTGCTATTTTACTTTTATTGTATTGTCCGCACAGTGTTATCCATGTTCCAATAACTGCTGGTTTTAGTTTTTTTCTGGGGTCTTAGATTACATAGTTCATCAGAGCCCAAGCACTGAATGAAGCAGAGTGCTGTCAGAAACCGTTGGATGAATAATTATTGAACTTTGAATTTGAGCTCTACTTAAAAAAAAACAAAACAAACCCTCCACTACTACAGAGCAAAATGTCACCTCCAATGGTAGCAAATATGCCAAAAGAAGAAAAAATGTAGCATGAGTAAGGAGGTTTTACAAAGCTCTTGTGATGGATTTCTTGGGACCCTGCCTATGGCTGAGTTTAATTTGCTGAGGATCATCCTGGAATGCAGTTTACTTGCACTTCCCTCTCTAGCATCCTTCCTGCTAGTACAAAAAGCTAAAGGGTGGTATTGGGCATCATGAATTTCTATGGTAAAGCTGTGATTTCATAAAATGTTCTGCTTCCACAAAGCTGCCTGATCCTCTGCTGCTTGCTCAGGACCATTTCTGTAGATTTATACAGGAAACAGAATGTGAAATGAAGCCATTATCTCTTTCACCATTCTATTTCCCTTTCTCCTCTTTTCATTAGGTACTTATTTATAGCATTTTCCAGTATAAAGTTTCTTCCACTTTCTAGAAATAAAAGCTAAATGCAGAGAAGACTGACACCCTCTTTCATCCTGACGATTAGTTCCGTGTGAGAATGTTTGTGAATGAGGACAATACAGTCATAGCAGCCAAGAAGAAAGATCAGTGCATAGAGAATCATGGATATTCAAGTTGGGCTCATTTGCAGTGCTAGTAAGCTGAATTTTTCCACCTCAGAGCAAATTCGCAATTTCTTCCACAAACAAGGTACAGAAGGTCAGATGGCAGGTTGAATAATTGAAGGACTTCCAGCCTCTGCAATATCTAAGCGGTATAGAGTGACAGAGGGTTGATTACAGCATGTGTCAGAAACACTTGTCCTGCAACAAAACCAGTTCACAATCCTCTCTCCTGCCATCGATGGCAGCAACAGTGGCAGGTGGCCTGGCTTCCCACGGCTGCTGCCTGGGCAAGGTGCACCCCAGGCTGTGACACTCCTGCTTTCTCACCTTTCTCCTCAGCAGTCCTGCTGCCTTCTCACCTCTGCCTCAAAGCAGTCCCAAAAATGGTGGAACAGACGGGACACACCTGCTGCCAGCCCACTGTCAGTGCTTATTTTATGAAGAAAACCACAACTACAAAATAAACGTGATGTAAGTTCTTGTAATGCCTTACAGCTGATACAGCTTAATGAAGAAAAAAAGACATAAAAAATACCTACTAAAAATAAAATATTTTATTGCATAACAAGCTTTTATCCACCACTGACAGTGTAATTTATCCCACAAGGAAAGCTGTGCATGTTTCTCTGTTTCCAGGAGCTCCATCATTAATATTATTCCTTCATCTACAAAGTGAACTCATGACTCTGCATAATCACTCTCCTTCCTGTACAAAACAGCGTTGTGCATACCATTACTTCTGAAGGGCTGCTTCCAGAGCTGCACCTTAATTAACGTGAAATGGTTCAGGCATAGTAGTAGGGTTTCTGAACCTTAATAAGTTACTGCATGCCAGTGACTGCCAATATGCTTGCTCTTTCTCTGACAAATGCCAGGGAAAACACTTTTACTTAACCTATGTTGAAGTCTGAGCTGACACATTTGCAGTCAGAACTTCAAATCAATTATCAGTAACTTGTTGAACTGCAGGTGAAATAATCTTTTCTTAGACTGCTTAGACATGACTTTGGCACTGTCCATCCTATCTTTTTTAGGACAGCTTGATTAATAAGAAAGAGGAAAGTTCATCTTCTCTGCCTTCTGTTTCTTAACAATGCATAATAAATGAACCCAAAGTTAATAAAAAAAGTTTGATACCTGTAGGAGGAAAGATAGTTCTGTGTGTAACAATGAATCCACAGACAGGTCACTTAATACATTTTGACTATTAAATATCATTGGGTTTTTCTGATACCAGCCTTTTCTTCCAGTGGAGCAGATACTGGAGTAATTTAGGATTGGAGCCTTCCTGTGTTACCTGGTGCCATATAAACATATTTGAGTGTGTTTATTTTTACAGAAAGTGAGGAAAGTAACGCTTGTCTTTCTCACAAGGTGGTGAGGAAGCTTTTATTTAATAATGACTGCAAACTCCTCTAGGAGTATTGGCTAGTAGAAGTAACATAAACTGTTAGAGTACTCACATTAGATATGGATTTTACTTTTTTAAAATTTATGTCAGTCTATTGGAGTAAAACTTCTAGGCTCATATACTCTTTACAAGGAGACATACAGGTATTTTTCTTTTGGTGTCAGAAATATTGATTTGCATTGCAAAAGAAAACTTATTTTCTTCACAGGCTTGTTAGCCCTACAGCCAAAAATGCACATTTGTAAATAAGCCAGGTGAGAAAATACTATTCTTACAACTTTTTCTAACAATATTATACAGTTTAAAGTTGACTATAGCATGAGATTGTGAAGATAAAAATGAAAAGGTGGAGCATTATTGCTGGGAGTGTTGAACATATTTCTCATGTAGTACAGTAAATGAAAAACTGTTTCAGGTTCCTTTTGCTGAGTTCAAGAAACACAGGTAATGTCCTTGTTCCGATGGTGACTTACTACATGGCTCACTGAATCTGGAATGGATGCCAGCAGCACATATGCTGTGCTCTTTGGACACGTGTCTGCACATGTACTGGACACAGGTGTGAAAGCTCACAGGCCTGGAGGATTGGAATAGAGCTTTTCTGCATTTGCTTGGGAGCCTATATTTAGACTGTAGAGATAAGGTCAAGATAGCCCATCAGGATTAGAAGGAAAAGCCACAACAAATGTAGATGCCAGATAGGCTCCACAAGTACAGGAGGGTAGGCTGTCTCAGTCACTTTGTTCCAGATTTCCGTTGCAGATAGACACCCAGCTCTTAGAAAAATTAGCATCTAACCCTCAGGATGTTTTAAGTCCACAGGTTTCCAATGTTTCCAATGTAAAGTATTGCATAAACATTTCAAGTTTTTTTCTTTTAAGTCTTGGCATCTACGAAAGCTCAGCAATTCTTTTGCGTTAAGCCACATAATGCTTTGTAAAGTGATGATTCTCAGATGAGTACTCACCCATGTAGGCATGTATACTATGACGAGAAATTGCTCCCAAATACATGGATGGAGAGTGTTCTAACAGGTGCTACTTTTCTTCTTTGTGTGCAGATGTTCAAGGTTTATCATTCAAGAGGAATGAAGTAGGCTGGAAGCTGCAAATCTAAGCTCTCAGAAGATCACCCAGACTTGCTGTGTGTATGGTGGTACACATTGTGCTGAAGATGATGGCTTCATCAAAGCAGTGTGTGTGACTGATAGGGATTGTGAGAATATCAGTGATCTGATGACTCAGGTTCTTGGAAGGAGACCTGGCTTCTGTTCTGAGCTCTAACCTGAACACAAAGCAGTTGCTCTTCTACTTACCTGTAAAACTCTGGTGGTGCAACAGGCTTTCTGTTGTTAGGTGGATATTTTATCTGGCCTCACTATGCTAGACCCAGCCTTCTTTTAGGTGACAGCAAGACTTACCTAAGAGCAAGACTGATACTCACTCTAGCCTAGTGACTAATAATTTATCTACAAAATTAAACTTCCAGGTTATATGTTCAAATCTCCATAAACATGAAGGAATAGAGGAGAAATGTAAGACAAAGGAACCCAGTAACCAAATCAGTGTCAGCTGTGCGCACTTGGTCTTCCAGCTGCCTCAGGGGAGCATTCAGCCTCACTACTGGGAGGCTCTCACTGGCTCACCCTACAGACTGAGGCAGGTAGTTCCTGCCTTCAGGGTTATGGCATCCATTGTTGTATGCTGAGAAAAAAAAATGATTTTAGATATGGAAGTGTGTTATTATGGGATCTTTACAGAAAGAACCAACAGCAAAAGGAGACATCAAGGTCTTTTGAGGAGGAAAAAATGTGGGAAAATAAAGGGAAAAAAAGGGATAAAATGCATGAACAAGTTGTTGTGTCTGGCAATATTCTGTACCTGATTCCCACGGTGGATGTGTATACTGGGTTGGGGGGTGTGCCTATGTGTCTCTGTGCATGTGTATGCAAGTGAGATTACCAGCAACTGGTTTGGGGTGGCAGCCCAAGAGTGCCTATGTCCCAGTGATAGCAGCAGGACAAACTGCTGCTGGTCTAATGCATATGTATATTTACATACTTTTCCTCATGGGGTTTCATCATGAACAACCAGAGAGGAGAACTGGATCAGGCCTGTTGTGCTATGCTTGCTGGAGTACTATGTTTTCTGTCTGTATGGCTGGCCACATACATGTGCAGATATAGATATGTATATATGCATATATGTATCGTGCCCATGCGCATATGTCTATTGGGTGTATGTGCTCATCCTCACCACTGCCTGGATCTGGGGCCATGAAGTTGTCACAGCCTTGCCTTGAATCAGCTAATTGATCTGGCAGCTTCTAAAAGGTACAGCCTACACAATGAACTTGAAGACGCAAGAGGGAGTATGAGTCCATTCAAAGAGAAGGATAATGAAGACAGTGGCACCTCCTTTCCAGTCATTACTCTAGAAGAAGGCTATGGAGATAGGAAAATTTGAAGCTCTTTAGCCTTGATTAAGACATCTAAATTTCAGAAGGCAGGGAGATGTTTTAAGGATTAGCCTAGACAGATACATGTACACTGAGCCCATTTCTCCAGACCATAGACTATTCCCCTGATTCAGGCTGAAGGAGACTCTTGATCTGGCTGGAAGTAGTGTGAAAAGTTATGCTGAATTCTACCAGAAAATAATTTCTTAATGAACAGAACAAATCTTTGTTATATAAAGATACAAGTAAAATTAGGAGTAGTTATTGTTTCTTAGCAAGGCATTGATGGTTTTTTGGTTCTACAGCTAAATGAAGTACAGTTATAGATAGCATGTGGGATTAGCTGAGTCATACATGGAGACCAGGATTTGGGATCCATGGGCAAAGAGAAATTTCCTAAAATTTCAGACCACTGATTGGATTACTACGGTCTTCCAAAACACACTTGTCAGACTTTGCCTATGTATGGCACATTATATGTGGCTTATAATGAATATGCTAAGATTGTAATAAACATTTACTAATATTTTCCCAATAAAAATAGGAGCCTTCATCTTTAATAGTAAAATTGGAATTTCAACTTTACAGCAAAAGGTATGAGAAATTACCCAAAGAAATCTCTGAGAAAGAGAAGAGATACATAAAAATAGGACCTCATAGCATCTGGGAAAATCTTTTTGTGGTGTTGTTGTTGTATTTATGGTACTTTTTGGTCATTAATATAAGCTGCTTTGAACATTTACACAAAAGTTTAACTATGTGAGAGAAAGATTAACAGGGAAAAACCTTTCCCAAAAGAAACCTTAAGAATCGAGATCTTCATATGATTTCATATATCATTTACCTTTATTTCAGACAGGTTTTTATGGCCTCAGTAATGTAATGTTACTAAAGGTCGTTGCTGCAAGTCTGGTTCAAGAATTTCACAATTCACATTCCTAGTTGATTATATCCACTTGTATCTTTTCCAATTGCACTCTCTTTAGGTGATAAGTTCTAGATAGAATGGAAGGCAATATTTCTCTTCAGAGATTACAATCACTGGTGATTTTATCTATTCATATACAGAGTACTTGGCTCAGCAAGGTGCTGTCCTGAAACATGCTGAACATTTCAGAATGTCAAATTGACTCAGCTCCAGCAGGAGCCAGCATTGTGCAGCAGGCAGGTGTTTGGCATATTACAGAGCAAGCAATGAAATTACATTTTAGATATTTTCCTTGTAATTACTCTGTCTCATGAGAACTGTAAATTTTCCTTTTTTTCCTTTTTTCTTTTGCAGATGTTGTAGTCAGATGAGGCTACATGTAAATGGATTGCCCTCATTTTGTGAATGCTTCACTTGTCACCAATAATATGATACTTACAATTACGGTCATGGCCGTGTACGTACTGTAGCTATACTTATTGTGAACTGAAGTTAAAGGACTTATCTAGAATTCCTTCTGCAGGAAAGACACAACAGAGAAAGAAATGCTTAATTCTTCTTCTGCAGCTAGAGGGAAGCATTATTTATGCAATGTGCTGACAAATATACACCATCGCTCTTTATTCACATTAGCTCCTAAATGTTGTGTGAAATTTTCTCCAAATAGCGTCTCTGAATTTTTAATGGCAAAACATCAGGATAAATTGCATAAATCAGATCAACAAAATTCTGGTGAGTGATTTGGTAGAGATGAGCAAAAAAATGAGCTTCTGGCTTGGGAAAATAAAAATATCATATAAAGCAGCCTGTGTCTTAGTTTCAGATTATCTGAACTCTGCAACTATGGAGACATTCGAAGAAAAATATTCAGGGTGACTGCGTGTGGATGGATCAGAGAGAAAATGCCAGACCTGGATTCTGATCAAAGTCCCATTTCTGGACCCTTGGCAGCTGGCACACTCAGCACAGGGACAGGATTTGAAAGATGCCATCTAGATCTATTCTCAGCTTTTCCTTTGCTTTTATTTTAATTTGATCCCTTCTCTGTCATACTATTTAATTAATCAAACTACCATGTTATTACATACTACAGTTATAAAACAAGCTAATAATCAAAGAATGCAAGGGATGGACTTGAAAACTAGAGCCAGCTTTCAATAAGTTCCAGGATGATACATATACTTTCAACATATTAATTATTTGTTTACTGACATTTTGTGAAATTAGAAATCAGTATCAAGTGCACGTATGACATGGTATGATAAATGAGTGTTCAAAACCTGCTTGGCTTTCAGATAAAAATTCTAATAAATTTTAAAGAAGCACTGACACCAGGAAGCTCAACATATTTGGTTTAGTAATGTCAGCTTGTGACCAAGAATTACTGGGGCTCTTAGTGCCATCTGGTGATGTTTGGGTGAAACTGAAATGCAACTATTTTCACAACTCTACACATTATTCATACCTCATATAATAATAATTTTAAAAAACAACCTTGCCATAATTATCAATACTATATTTTTCTAATATAAATAACTCCTTAAATTCTGTTGTGCACAGATGGTATCGGAAATCACATGTATTTTGGTTGTATTTGCTCCTAGACTGCAGTGTATCAAACTCTGAAATGCAGATATTTCTGATGGGAAAACAAGGCAGAAATTAAAGCAATCTTTCCAAATGACAGAAAAAAATAGTGAAATCCATTTAAAGTAAAAATCAAATAATGTTACTGAACCTGCCAAATTTGAACTATCTAAAACACAACCTAGTGATATATGTGCAAAGGGACCTGATGAAACAGGAGAAAGCAGCCATATGCCAACTTTGTGTCCCACAGCTCTGTCCCTCCATGTTTGCTGGCTTACTGACTTTCTTTCCACTTCTTTTTCTACCCTGTAGTATCTACATATTGCTTTGTCTTCAGAGACACCTTGGAAAGGTTTGATTTGTTGAAAAAAATAGCTGAAACAAAAGTCATCAGGGAAAATTTTAAAGACCAAAATATAGATGAAGAATTTACCTTTCAAATTTGTCCCATAATAACCATGAAATTACAGATTTTATTGCTGACACTCACATGTTTTGTTCAAGGCCTTTCTTTAAAGCATATAATGGATGGGTTTGCTGTCTCTCTCCGAATTTTCTTATGAGTTGATGAAATCCCCTATTTTAGTATGAGAAAAATAAGGTGCTTTTTTAATTAATTGTTTTTATTTGTTTTAATAAAAAGAAAAATACAAGTAAAAGCTTACTTCCACTATTATACTCAAAATGTATTTTAGTCCAATTTCCTTAAACCCAGAAGTGAAGAAATTGTGAATACTGCAAGGGAGAGGGGATTGCTTAACAGAAAAGAAAGCTTGCTGAAAGGTTACCAGTGTCCCTCTGGATCATCTAAACTTCACTAATGGGCCAGGGTCACAGCACTGAAGAAGGCAAATTGTGAGAGCAGATGGAATTTACCAGATGTTTATGCATCTTTCAGATGAACTCACATAGAAGCCACAGTCTGAGTCAATGTTCAACAACATTAACACAGAACAAATTGTGCTGAGAGTTTGGTTATTGTAAACGTGTCTACAGTATCATCACTCCCATTTTGCCTTTGGAGTAACTGCCTTTTGCAGAGATGTTGTTTATGATTAGAATAATTATTCGTGTTGTAGACCTAAAATACACAGCATTGCATTCAAAGACTATCTGAGTATTAGGTAAATTGAGACTCAGAAGCCCAAAGTACATAGGAAAAACATTTCAGATCATTCAGCAAATCTCTCCTATCAAAACAGGACAACAGAAACCAAACCCAAACCAAATTACTTACTCTTTTCAGTTTCTATGACAACAAACATGACTCAGCCAAGCTTTTTCTGATGTGAAGGGATTACATTCCTTTCTTTCAGATATGATCATTTGCTTTCCACCATGTGCTAAATTATTGCAATTCCCAGGCAATCTTGAAGATTAAATGAAAATAAAAATAAAATTTAATGCCTGAATTGTATAGAGTCATAGCATTGCAGCCCAGCAGCAGTATGGGCATCAGATGGCTGCAGACCTCTATCAGTGTCAAAGGGTCTTTCTTGATGTTTAAAACTAGCAAAAATCTAGGTTAGGATTTCAGAAAGTCTGACTCTTCTTTGATAACCTTTGAAGAAAGTGCAATATCTCTGATTTGGGAGGAGGAGTTGAGGGAGGAGACTGTTTCAGATTCTTTCCTAATAGAGAGTCAGTTACAAAATGTACCTGCAGTTATGACAGACAGTTATCACTAGGCCCTGCCACAGCATATGATAACAAGGATGATCATACTTACTGACAAGTACAACACACTTGATAATGCTTTTAGAGAAAGGACCTAGTGGGAACTGTGGATGAGGACACCTGCTAACTTCCCTGCAACTGTAGGCTCCCTTCAGAGAACTTTATTTCCCAATACACAGAAAAGTGTTGAGACTGCTTCTCCTCCAGCCTTCTGCTCCCTCCTTATCTCACTATGGCCCAAGGTGGTCTGCCTGTAGATCATTTATGACACCTCTGTGTCCTGGTAGGGCATCAATCCTGCCCAAATTGGTTCAAACTTCTGCTCTTTCCTCCTACCATTGCGAGGTCCAGGAGTTTTGCAGGATTGAGCAACTGTAGCAGTTTGAACGAGGAAGATCCGTGCCACATGAACAAGTCAGGTGATCTCTGCTGTCCCTCAAAGTGTTAAGGTCGACCACTGGGTGCAGAATTTTGAATGTATTGGCCAAACAATGGATGCTAATTGCCTATTGGCCAGTTTCACCCTTCAAAATATGGTATTTAAGGAAGGGCGATCAGAGATGTTGTCTCTCTCTCCAGATGTCTTTTGCAACTCTTTCACAGCAGCCACGTGTTTGCAGCGTGCATTGCAGCATTTACAGCAGCGGCAAAGGCAAACCCCCTTCCTTCTCCTTTCCTCGGGACACGCTCTTTACCTATCGCGTTTCTTGAGTATTTTTAGGCGCGGTTAGGATTTCTCTTGTTATTAGGCTCCCTGTTTTCCAAGTTCTGACTGTTTAAGCTGTTTAAACTGTTTAATTCAGTATTTGTAAGCAATTTTGTGCAACTACCTTGCCGACCGAACATCCAAAGAACCCCGGGGAAATTGTCCTGGAAATCTCGATTATTAATAATAATTTTTAAAATTAATAATCACAACACTCTGCTCTTCCATTATGGACAGAGAAAGATGCTGAAAAGAGCAGACTGGACTGCGCTAAACACAGCATAAACCTGTTTATAGGGAGCATGGTAACTTTAGTGCCCAGGTTCTCTGGTGTTTTCTGGTGGTGGTCTAGCATTGTGATAGTACAACATCGATGGTTGACTTTCTGTGATTCAGGATGTGTCCTGTGCAGTGTGACATGTACTGGCTTTATACAATATGTCACACTAGTCAGGAATGCAAATGTGGCTCATCCTCCTGTCACAGGCAGCAATCCCTGACAACAATAAGAACAAGCACTGAGGGCAGCCCTGTTTAATCTGTAGTGGTCCTGAGCACCCAAGGCAAATGCCTGAAATTAGGTTGCGAAATAGAGAATGTGCATGCAGCGGAGGAATGTAATGGCTCTTTATTCTGCATGACTTGTTGTGGTTTACATGCACATGTTTCATCAGGATTAACATGTGGTGAAATTCAGAAATTTACCCAATCCAGCTAAGCTTTCCAATTAACTTTCAAGTTGTCACAGCCAGTCACAGCTGCCACGATGGGCCTGCATGTTAGATTTTTTTTTTTCAATTGTTCATGGAGAAGTCAGCATTTCAGAAGAGATTTCAGAAGCAACTCATTAAACTTGACCATATGAGGTCAATTGCTTTCTGAAATGACTGGCATGATAGCTAAGCAAACCTGTGAGCTTGTTATTTGACATTAATTAGATTTCATTAGTCTGCTTCTTGCTTGTTTTCTGAAGCCCATGATAAACATCCACCACATTTTTCACAGAAGATGACAGTGTCTCTGTTGATCTAGAATAAAAGATCCTGTAAGTCTAGCATCCCGTTGCTAATACTGACCAAAAGTGGATGCCTAGGAAAGACTCTGAGCAGCAGGAGCTATGCAATATGTTTCCCAAGCACTCTCTAATCTTTAGCCAGAGGCAGCTACTTTCTAAGCTATATTCTCTGCATTATTTTTAAACAAAGGTAATTTGTCCTCCAAGCCTTCATTTGAATCGGTGTAAATTTTTAACATCTTCACGCCACATGAGAAAATACATCTCCTTTGTTTGTTTTGAGATTGCCTCTTCACAGTTTCCTTGCTAGTACCTAGCCACAAAACTAGAAGACAGAGTAAACAATCAATCCCTAGACTTCTTCTCATACCACTTATCACAGAACAGAACTCTGCCCAACCATTATCAAAACTTGTATTCTCAGAGGTGTGTTCCATCATCTCTCAGTCTTGTGTGCATTCACTCCCTGATCTTCCCAGCAGTGTTCATACGTTTACTTGATGTGGAGGGTTTCAGAGGCTGGCTTTGTCTCTCAATCTCAGAACCCCTGCTGGTGCCTCTTTGCTTCCTTTCCTAACTTGGATTTCTCACTGACAGACCTCTGACTTCAAGTGACAGAATAAGATCCTCCTACTGCTGTCACATTGCATCTGTCAGTCTGCTGTTGCCCAAGTCATGGTTTCCCTCCTCATGGTTAGCATCTGTTGTACATGCCTATACGCCGGCAATACTCAATGGCTGGTTTTTGGTATTCACAAGGCCCACTAGGAAAGCATGAAGCACTTTCCAGCCTGCAGTGTCTAAAGTCAAGAGGAAGAGATACGACATAAGAGCAAATTGATTCAGTGATGTCAAGTTTGGGATGATGTAATCAGATATTCCCATGAAAGAAAACCACTTCATGCCATTTTTCTTTTGCAGCAGGAAACCTAGCAAGTGAGCATCTAATCAAATCATCATCTAAAATTCCTGGTAGTTAAAAAATAAGAAACAACTTGATTATAGCCACGTATTGAGCCAGGCATGTCTTTGAAAAATTGGTATTTTTAAAAATCCTTACTGATCAGCTGAGAACATATTTTGGCTGTTCACAGAGAAAAGTTGGGCAGGTATTCTGACAAATCTTGTTGCTAATCAGAGCAGAAACGAGGCAACCAATAGCACTATGTTTCAGACAAACTTATGTCTCCTGCATTTGATTTAATAACATTTTTTCCTGGCAAGGTGCCTGATGAGCAATGATTCACTCAATAAAGAATAACTCAAGATAGAAAATTAGATGTTAGATGGTAACGCAATATAGGGAGGTTTGATGACCTACTAATACAGTGAATTCAATGTAAATGGTTTGTGAATGACAAGAAACTCCTCATATTAAATTACAGTAGAGCATATGCTTTCAATCATGCACTATTTACTGCAATTTTTAGGAGCAAAAGAAAATCCAAGACATAAATAGTACCATAAGACATTGATTCCTCTGCACAAGAGTGAAACGGGTGGCTTGGGGCGGTAACAACAGAGAAACCTACCTCTGTTTCATTAAAATTAAAGTAAACATATTAGCACCTTGATCCACTTTGCTGAGCTGCTCCAACTGATAGATATGCAATGCAGGCTGCAGAATTAACCTCTGCCACAGATGAAGGGAGGTTTCTTCATGTTAGGGAGCAAGTGTGGGAAGGATGTCCTCGCAGCAGTAGCAACAGCAGCTGTGGTTTTGTATCTGCTGTAGAAGTAGGATTATATTTAATAGAATGAAAGAAGGATTACAGTGCATCTGACAGCAGAGGGGGCTTGCAGTAAAATTGTTTGCCATGGATTATAGGAACATAATCTTTTAATGTCTCCAGTAAATGTTGATTTTGGAGGAAAGATAGATATAAAATGCATATTAATCTTCATGGGGGAGAGGGGCTGTATATGTAAGTTTCCATAACAACCTAATAAGATTTTGATTTGTTTATTACAGAGAAGGTTGGTCCCATTTCACAATGTTTTTTATGGATGGAGTGTCGTGCATGTATAATTAACACAGCTGTAATGGACATGAAAACAATCAAGAATGCTACATGTTGTACATGATGTAAAAAGTAACCAGACCTCCACGTGGTAAGGTGTGGGAGGACAGATCAGTGTGGGAGCAATGGGGGTTTGGTGAAGGTTCTCAACCTGCTGCCCTGAAGCATCCTGGGAACAGAATAGTGCATCCAGGGTTCTGCAGAGATGGGCCATATACACTTCAGGTTTTATCTGCCAACAGGGAAACATCAAGTGGTAATTCATGTGGTAGTAATGACATGAGGGGTAGAGATAGGCTAGTAGATAAAGATGTGTCTGAGTGTGGATGAGTCCAAGTACTGACTGAGGAAAGCATGCTCAAAGAACAGAATAAAGGAAAATCAGTGAGTAAGTCAGCACCAATAGAGGCGCAACTGAAATGCCTCTACACTGATGCAAGGAGCATGGGGAACAAACAGGAGGAATTACAAATATATGCAAGTCTCCAGGGTTATGATGTCATTGGCATCACTGAGACATGGTGGGATGTGTCTCATGATTGGATTGTAGGGATAGATGGGTATAGACTCTTCAGGAGGGACAGGCAGGGGAAAAGGGCGTAGCCCTCTACATCAATGATAAACTGGAATCCAAGGAGCTCAACCTGGGGATGTTTAACACCAAAACAGAGAGTATATGGGTAAAGGTTAAAGGGAAGGCACGGGAAGGGGACATCATAGTAGGAGTCTGCTACAGACCTCCTGATCAGGAAGGCAAAGCAGATGAGGCCCTTTACAAACAAATATGACAAGCGTCATGCTCACAGGCCCTGGTACTCGTGGGGGACTTCAACCACCCTGACATCTGTTGGAAGGACAATACAGCACAGCACCAGCAATCTAAGAGGTTCCTGGAATGTATTGATGATAACTTCCTGTTTCAAGCGGTAGAGGAACCCACAAAAAAGGTGCTGTGCCGGACCTAGTCCTCACCAAAAAAAAGGGTCTGGTTAGTGAAGTGAAGCTGAAGGGTAGGCTTGGATGCAGTGACCATGAAATGGTATAGTTTAAGATCCTCAAAGCATCAAGGATGCAGTAAACTCACTGCTCTGGACTTCAGAAGAGCAGACTTCAATCTCTTCAGGCATCTGCTCAAGAGGGTACCATGTGAAAAAACTCTGGAAGGAAGGGGGGCCCAGGAAAGCTGGACATTGCTAAAGGATCACCTCCTTCAGGCCCAGGAGCAATGCATCCCAAAAAAGAGGAAGGCAGATAAGAATGCAAGTAGGCCTGCATGGCTGAATGGACACGCTTAGACACAAGAAGAAAGCCTACAGAGAGTGGAAGAAAGGACAGGTAACCCGCGATGAATACAAAGACATTGTTCGTGCAAGCAGAGATCAGGTTAGGAAAGCTAAAGCACAGATGGAGTTGAATCTGGCTGGGGACATTAAGGGGAACAAGAAGAGTTTCTTCAGGTATATCAGTGAGAAAAGGAGGACTAGGGAGAATGTGGGACCCCTTCAGAAGGGAAATGGAGAGCTGGC
>VWZI01008408.1:326361-419568 GCA_013396835.1 Psilopogon haemacephalus | reverse complement strand
TCGTCAGACCCCACCTGCAGTACTGTGTGCAGTTCTGGAGCCCCCAGCACAAGAAGGACATGGAACTGTTGGAGCCAGTTCAGAGGAGGGCCACGAAGATGATCAGAGGGCTGGAGCACCTCTGCTATGAGGACAGGCTGAGAGAGTTGGGGCTTTTCAGCCTGAAGAAGAGAAGGCTTCCAGGAGACCTTATAGCAACCTTCCAATAACTGAAAGGGGCCTACAGGAGGGCTGGGGAGGGACTGTTCACAAGGTCTTGTAATGACAGGACGAGGGGGAATGGGTTTAAACAGGCAGAGGGGAGATTTAAACAGGATGTTAGGAGGAAGTTCTTCATAGTGAAGGTGGTGAGGCACTGGAACATGTTGTCCAGGGAGGTTGTGGCTGCTCCCTCCCTGGATGTGTTCAAGGCCAGGCTGGATGAGGCTTTGAGCGTCCTGATCTAGTGGGAGGTTTCCTGCGTATGGCAGGGGGGTTGGAACTGCATGATCTTTGAGGTCTCTTCCAACCTAAACTATTCTATGATTCTATGATTCTGTGATGTAGACTTCCTACCAAGAAGATGTGTTTTGAAATCATTCTGTAATGCCTGTATGGAAAAAAATAAAGATCACACCTAGCCTTTTTAACCTTGTTTTTAAATTTGGATCTTGCAAACATCAGATAAGTAAAAAATTTGGTGTTTCATATTTCCTAGCCTGTGAAGAAAAAAATCAAGAAGCGCACTTAAATAGGCAGTATTGTTACTCTATTTCACTTCTGGGAACTCGTTTATCCTTTAAAGCTTGCGTGAAGAAGTATTTATTGTGGGAATACAAATTGTTAGATGTCAAATCCAGTATAATAAAAAATACATTGAAAATCCTACAATTTATCTCTTGCTTCCACTTTCTCAAGTTTTCTTCTATAAGCACCTACTTACAAGGAGCTGTAGCAGCCCTGATGTGCATGCAGGTCTAAGAATATACCAGATTGCTGGGTGTTTCTTGGGTCTCACATGAATAGCAGAACTTCTCTTACCTTCACTTATTATTTTATACTGGTGAAGGCAGAAAACTTATAGCATCTTGAGGTGTTAAAAGCATATCTAGAAGCAGGCCAGAAACTCAAGACACAGGTAGGTTTAACTTGTCTTTTACAATAAAGGCAATTGACCTAATTTTTGCAAGTTAAATCCCTGAGAGCAGGACTTTGCTCTGGAGTTATCTATTAATATGTAATTTTACACAAGAGGATGGTTGAAAAAGTGTTTGGGGATTAACTAGGAACTTTAGAATAAATAAATAAATATTAAATAAATAAATAAATAAATAAACCAGGAACAAAGCACTTGGTGAAACCATGTCACCTACCACAGGAATTTAATTAATGCCTCCCAGGCACAATCTTTGTAACTGGATTTTGGTACTCAGAAAATGTGGGAATCACATCTGTTACTCAATACCCTTACTTCCTTCTTTCCCTTTCAGCAGAAAATTCCTTCTCAGGGAGACTGGAACAAATAGCAATGAGCAGATTGCAACAGAGAATCGTCATGCCCTGTACAAAATTCCAGTTAAGGCTGTCAATGTGTGATCTGCAGTACTTCTTTTCAAGCACATTTTTAACGGTGAGCCTTAGTGGAATTGTGCAAGACCATCAAAACTTTTAGAGACCAAACTGGATGAAGAGTTGGGTAATTCCTGCAAGACAGATACACTTGAATATATTGTGGGCAAATGAAGAGGCAGGAATTATAAATTATTTAGCTTTTATAATTTCCAAAAGCCCCACCCACAATCTATGTGTAAATTGGTTTAAGTTTGGGTCCTAATTCGTTCAGGAAAAATCTTCACAAGGATGCCTTTTCAGGTAATTTAGGAAGAATCAGACAAATAGGAAAGGTTTGGGCATGAAACAGCTTTGGCCTACTTAGAAACGGGAGGCAGTCTCTTTCACGGCAGCATCCAGAGTCCAGTGCCCACCAAAGCCCAAAATGACTGTAGGCACGGCTTTCATGAAGCCACAATCGTGAAGCAAGGCAGGGGAAAGCCAGGGGTGCTCCGTGGTGTTTCCACGAATGGCTGCAGTTTACTGTTAGAGGCAGGTCCTGCAGCAAGAAGCCAGGATGTGATGGTGTAAAAGCGGGGACCATGTGCTTCATCATCGCTGTCCTTCCAGATGCTCCTCAAGGTCCGGCTCAAAGTCCCTGCAAGGTCCATGCAAGGTCTGTCTTCAGGTCCGCGCAAAGACTCGATTCAGGGTCCGTGTCCAGGTCTGTGTTAAGGTCCCAGTTCAGGTCCCGGTTCAGGTCCGTGCAAGGGTCCCCCTCCAATTTGTCCAGCTGCCATATATATACTGGGGCGATTTGTTCCTTCCCTGTTCAAGCCCACGAGGGGTGGGAGAAGGTACTTTACGCCTATTCCAAACCTTCAGAGACAGAGGTGGGGAGGGAGGAAGACCGTTTCCTGCCCCATTCACGGCTCTGGTGGGACAGAGACTTGGGTGTGCCCTGCCACAACACTGTATTGTTATGCCTCATCTGGGGATTTGCCAAAAAAAAGTTGTGGAAAGCAAGTCTTCAGTCACCAAATCACACAGAATCACAAAATGTTAGGTGTTGAAAGAGACCTCAAAACATCATCTAGTCCAACCCCCTGTCAGAGCAGGATCACCTAAAATAGGTTACACAGGAGTGCATCCAGGTGGTTTTTTAATGTCTCCAGAGGAAGGGACTCCACAACCTGTCTGAGTAGCCTGCTTCAGTGTTCTGTCACCTTCACAGTGAGTCAGACTGCACTTTTCTGGATAAAACTAAAAAAAAAAAAAAGCTACTCTGCCAAAACTCTTGCTTATTAACCCTGAAACCAGCAGCAAACCTCATGCTGACTTGTACAAGACAGTGTTTAGGAATGCCTCATTTTGCAGGCTATGGATGTATTTATTGAGAGAGTAGTGAATATCATTAGGAAAAGCAACGGAAATGTGTTTGTGACTGATTACAAATGATAGTATTTATATCTTACTCTGAAATGTTTTGCTTGCCTTCTTCTGCACCTAATTAATCTACAAAACCTAAACCAAATTCTTCAACTCTATACGTATTATGCTCAAGTAATCTTCTATGTATATCTAAAATCTATAAGAAAAAAAAATTCTGATGACATATGACTTAGGCAACATTTCTCTTTTCAGAGAATTTTTATTACAGTAGCTAGACCGTGACTAAACATCTCTGTCAGTGTTAAATGGATTCCACTTAAATAACCACAACATAAGTGACGTTGATTGTCACAGTGTTTTATATGGCAGCATGAGCAGGACTAAAATTAATATGTGAAATAGAGCATTGATTAATTTTTCCTCTGGCAAAAAATGTCTTTGTGTTATTGCATAAGAGGTCAGGGTGGTCTTAGATGGTGAGCGAATGTGATCTTCAGAACTGAAAAAAAAGATGTTTAATTAACAAAATAGTCAGAAACATGGTTTCTGTTTTCACTGGCCACATTGCATTTCTGGCATGTAAAGAGCCTCCCATATATTAAGTAGGAACTAATGGTTCTTGGGTACCTGGAAAAATTCTGGCCCTTGGTATAGAACTACTAGAAATTCATTTTAAATAGAAGATGATCTGAAATTATAATCTATTAGTGTAACATAAAATGATAGTATTATGTCATTCTAGTATGACAGTATCAAGACAAATATTCAGAGAATTATATCTGTCTGGAATGAACTTTAACTGTCTGGAATTATCTTCAAACTTAGTGATCAGCCTTAGGAACAGAAGCAAGGGAAATTTTTTCCTATATGTCACCCAAAGCACTTCTGATCACACAGGAGTCTTCCACAGCACTACAGTGATTGGTTAATTCAAAACTTAAAAAACACACAAACAAACCCCTAAAAAAACCCAACCAAAATCCTGGAATATTTCTTATATATAGAACTACATGCACTGCTACAATTAGTATTGACACTCCCAAAAGTGAGAATGTTTATTTCCAATAAATAAAATATATTTTGGAATTTGTTTTGTACAGTGTATCAGATGACAGGTAAAACACAAATGTAAAATGTGGCAAAATATGAAAGGCCTATGTTTCTTTGTAATCACACACATAGAGTTAATCTTGGATCATTAAAGGCCTGAGCTGTTCTGCTCTTATGAACAAATATTTCTGCTTCAGTCTTCTAGAAGTCAGGTGTTTAAAGCTGAGTAAGGTACTAATTGTTCCTTTTACAGATAATGGGGAGAAACAGGTATCCCCATTCAGTAACTTTTATCTCCCTGACATGGACAGATGAATCTGATTCTCCATGTTAGAAAGTTCCCAGGTTTTGGAAAAATTAAATAGATTGAGGGTCATAGAATCATGGAATCAGTCAGGGTTGGAAGGGACCACAAAAATCATCTAGTTCCGACTCCCCTGCCATGGGCAGGGACACCCTACCCAGAGCCTCATCCAGTCTGGACTTAAACACCTCCAGGGAAGTGACCCCAACCACCTCTCTGGGCAACCCATTCCAGGGTCTTACCACTCTCATAGTGAAGAACTTCCTCCTCATGTCCAGTCTGAATGTACCCACCTCCAGCTTTGGTCCATTCGCCTTAGTCCTGTCACTACCTGAGAGCCTAAAAAGTTCCTCCCCAGCTTTTCTGTAGGCCCCCTGGAAGACCGCAATAAGGTCACCTGGGAGCCTCCTCTTCTCCAAACTGAACAGTCTGTCCTAATAGGAGAGGTGCTGCAGCCCTCTGATCATCCTCATGGCCCTTCTCTGGACATGCTCCATCATGTCCACATCCCTCTTGTAATAGGGGCTCTAAAACTGGAAGCAGTACTCCAGATGGGGGGTCTCACCAGAGCACAGTAGAGGGGGAGAATCATCTCCCTCGACCTGCTGGCCACACTTCTTCTGACGCAACCCAGGATCTGGTTGGCTTTCTGGGCTGCAAGTGCACACTGCCACCTCATGTTGAGCTTCTTGTCCACCAGCACCCCCAAGTCCCTCTCCTCAGGGCTGCTCTCCAGCCACTCACTGCCCAGCCTGTATCTGTGCTCAGAATTGCCTCAACCCAGGTGCAGGCCTTGTTGAACCTCCAGAGATTGGCTTGTGCCCACCTCTGCAGCCTGTCCAGGTCCTTCTGGATGACATCCCTGCCCTCCAGCATGTCTGCTGTACCACACAGCTTGGTGTCATCAGCAAACTTGCTGAGGGTGCACTCAATGCCTCTGTCCATGTCACCCACAAAGATGTTGAACAAGACTGGTCCAAGGACTGACCCCTGAGGGACTCCACTTGTCACTGGCCTCCACCTGGACATGGACCTATTGACAGCTACTCTTTGGGTGTGCCCATCAAGCCAGTTCACAGGGTCAAGCCAGGGTCACACCTATTCTGGCAGACATAAGTATCTTACTAACAATATAGAGAATTCCTGGGCTGAAGGTTCTCGAGTCCCACTTTTGCTCAGCGTGTCACAGAACTACCACCAAAGTAAAAGAGTAGTGCCACTATTTTACAAATTAAATATCTTTTTTTTTTAAAGCCAAAATGCAATTTCCTGCAAATGCTCTTGGGTGCTATAAGAATACTATATTAATTTTCCACAGGAGACAAGAACTAGATCCAGGAATCACAGTATTAACTAACCTGTCCATTTTCCTCATTACTCCTTTAAACATTAACATTAAGCATGAATTAATTCTTAGTGAACAAAAGACACAACACGCTACTGCAATTGTTAAGAAAATGGTCAATATGTAAGGCAATAGTATAGGATTTAGCATCTTTGGTACAAATACGTTTTCAAATGAGAAAAACATTAAAGGAGCAGAAAGATCTTATATACTTATATTCTGTCCATTGATGTGGACAGAAAGCTTGCATAAAGAAATTTATTTCTCCAGACACTAAATAACTGGAGCACATGTTTAGCAGACAAGATGACAGGCTAGTGTCTGCCTGGTATAGGCACATCTCACAACTTCAGATTAGTCTGCAATAAATGTTTTGGTGAAATTTATTTTCTTTAAAAAAGGCAACACTTCCTGTAGTTGTGTTGAGCTATGAAATTTACTTTTACATTTACTCCATAAGCAACTGGTTGCAAACAGCATTATGACAGGTTGTGAACCTGCCATGGTGTAGTGGGTTTGCAGTTACCTGCCCCTCCCCCTGCCTTTTGTAAACCCCGGCTAAAACTCAGAAAAACACTGGAAGTTAATAAATGAAGCTTTATATTTACAGCAATGCAAATATACAAGCAAATATTTACAAGATATAACAAATATTTACAGAAATATACAGTAAAAGAGGTAATACACACACCACACCCCTCCCGGAGACCAAAATCCCCAAGAGAGGATAACCAAACCCCCCTACCACCTTTCCCCCTTTCCCAGCTTTATCTCACCACATCTTGATGCTGCAGATAAGCTGAAAATCAGAGAGATTAATGGTAGGACAAAAGGTTAGTAGGTTTAGTGATTTTACTCTGAATTCAGCCAGCAAGACCAAGAGACAAAGGAGAGAGCTGCTGGAGCCAGCACAGACCCAGTCAGACTGGCCCTCTGCTAATCTCATTTGTTTTGGGAACATCTCTTAAAACAATTTTTTTTTTTCCTTCTCAGTGAAACTTGGTGAAGTGACACTGTGTGTTTAACTTTCTCTCAGCCAATAGTCTAATTTCTCACTCAAATTCTCCAATTAGCTCAAACCAACACACATGGTCACATCAAGACCATACAAACAGCCATCGTCAACAAGGCCTTGCTGAGGCATACTTGCTTCACCTGAAATGCTGTCCTCCTGACTTGCCCAAGATTTTAGACGGAAAAAAAAGTCAATCCACTATCTGATTTACCTGCATCTTTGATGTTAAGGGATTCGTACTGTCAGCAGTTTTGATAGAACGTGGAGAATTTTTCCATCTTGAATTGCCTTTCTGTACGGATTTTAGCTCATAATGCTGTATGATACAAAATTGTGCTGTTGTGGATAGGGCCTTAGGAATCATTTGTATTTTTCTCTGTTAAGAGGTAGCAGGCTAAGTAAGAGCACACGGGGGACCTGTGGGCACATAGAGCACCACCATGAATGTCATTACATTACTGCCTTGGTAGGGCAGGGGAAAGCATGGCTGCCACAATGTCATCTTGTAATGACATCTTCAGGAGTGTTTGGACACAAAAGTGAAAGTGGTTGAGCTCAGCAGTAGCATCCGAATGCATACTATCTTTGTTAGCAACAGAAAAGCAAAAAGTGGGGTCTGACCTCTGTGGGGAGGCCTGGTTTAGTTCATCTGTTCTGACACACTGCAGCATGTCCCCAGTTCAGATGAGGTGACATCTTGGGCCTGTGACCACTCCAGTGCCACTGCGAGGGCAAGAGCCAGCAGTCTGACTAGTAGGAACTCTGCATCACAGCAGGGCCTTGACTGTGTTTCAATGCATCAGGCTCTTTCGTGAGATTCAGCCATGAGGCTATTTCCATGTCTTTCACAAGTTTTGATTTCACACCATTTTTATAGCTCATCACAGACTCCCAAGCAGCTCACAGAAATTACCTGAAGCAGTGGGATCTGAAATTAAAGGTACATTAAAACATAAAAGATGTAAAGAGAAACAAACCCAGGTATTTAAAGGCAGAAATATCAGAGAGGAAGTGAAACAAACTTATTGGATTATATTTTTTGTGTTGAGCTTTAGGCAAAGGCAAGATTAACTTTATTGAGGTCAATAACTAAATCTTGCCTTCAGAAAGAAATTACTTAATTTAGCTCTGTGGTAAGAGTGAGCCATCTGTAATGCCCACCCATCACCAGAGCAGTTCTATAAATATCTCCCACTGTTGCACTAACGCAGAAGGGGATTAAAGCTCTCATTTAAGTCCCTTGCAGAGACAATATATGAGGTTTTTACTGCATCTGAGCAGTATAAGTGGTTGTTTAATGCTAAGAGAATGATGGCCATCACAAAAACCTTCCCAGGTCACAGTGTGACACACTCATCTTTCCATTTTGGAGCTAATATTTCCAGATTAGGAATAAAAGAGAAAACCTTCAGAGAAAAATAACAGCTGTAGGAGATGAACTGCAATCGAAAACAAAGATATCGTCTAAGTTGAAATCTGGAATGAATCCCAGACTGATGGTATCAGAGTTTCTGAAAGGTATTGGAAGGTGTGTTTGAGGAATGCTGTTTTAGTCATCTCTATATAAGCAGTAAACAAACCCACACTGGAAAAAACATGACTGATGCTGTGTAAGTTCTAAAAAAATAGTTGTGGGATGCTGGAGGATTTGACCATAGATATAAGCTGGAGTAGTAACCTGATTTCTTAGTTATGTCTCTGAATGATTGATTTGACACAAACAGTTTCAAGTGAAGATCTAAACCGAGCCTCATCCTATTATCAAGGCATCAGTCTATGGGCACAAAACAGTATAAGTGTCAAAATACCCACTTCTCAGGTTAGTCACACTTTTCACATAGTCATGTCTTAACGTCACAGCAAATTGTCAAAGTGAAAATTAATTCAAGCAAGATTCTAGGACCTCATTTAGGTTTTGGAAATTCTACTGATAGAGGGTGCAGAACCTAGGAATAGGGACAATATGTTTTTGAGACTGCTTTATCATAGATCTGATTTTGTTACTGCTATTATTTCAAGAAACAAAAAAAAAAATGTATTTGGAAGACTAGATAATTACACTGACTTGCAGAAGGTGAAGGGGTCAAGATAGCCTCTTGATAGCAAGAAGTTCAGGGAAAGATTATCATGAGAAAAATATATTAAATGGCTAAACTGGGGAAACTAATTGGATTTCAGGGAGCTTTAAAGAGATGATGGAAAACAGAGCATGAAAATGAGAAAGAGTCTTTGACCATAATACAATGGAAAATCAGAATAAGGAGCACTTTTATAATTTATTTTTCAGAAGTTACCAGTCAACTCTGTACAATACTGAGAGACAAGAATATGCCTGCCTAAGTTTACAATATTCCCATGAATTTTGCAAATATAATCTTGATGGCCTCAGTGGGTTTAAATCTATTTACCCTTGTCTGAAGCTGGCCCATGTAATTTAGATGAAGGCTATACATATACTTTGGTAGGTTTCTAATGTGACTGATTTAATGAGTATAGTTTATAGTTAGATACTAGAAAACAAGTTTCAGAGTATGCACCACCTACAGACACAGAGTTACATGAAAAGGTACTATTATGCACTTCAAAGATATTGCCACGGTTCATAAAATCACAATATAAGAAGACACTTTATTTGGAAGGGATCTCTCAGCATCATCTCATCAATTCCCCTGCTCAAAATAGATTCAGTTATGTCATGTTGCTCAGGGCCTTGTTTTGAGTTATGGATATAATTCAAGTTTTGTACATAAGCTGTTCCAGTGTCCAATCATATTCATGGTGAAAAAAAAAAAATCTTTAAATCTAATCCCTATTTAATCTCTTTCAACTTGTGTCCTTTGCTTTCTGTATATTCACTGTACCTTTGAAAATGGTCTGGATTCATTTTGCCTATATCTTTCAGTCAGATGTTTGTATATAGCATTTAGATGTCCTTTCAGCCTTCTCTGCCTAAGACTGAAGAAATCCAGTTCATTTGCCTCTCATCACATCCTGTTCTCCACCTCCCAGTGACCTTGGTGCCCTTTGATGAACTTGCTCTGATATATCACCACTTATGTCACACAAAGGACCCTAAAGCAGGACACAGTTGTCCAGATATTTTCTCAAAAATGCTAGTAGAATAACTATTTTTCTTGTTCTGTTTGCTGAGTTTGTTCTAAATGCAATTCAGTATATATTTGGGCCTTCCTCGAGGAAAGGAACAATGCTGCTGGCTTATGTTCAGCTTCCTGCCCACCAGGATTTGTGGTTGCCTTTCTGCAAATCTATATTCTACCCAGTTGATACCCAACCTGTCCTTTTGCATGAGGTAACTCCTAGACATGGGACTCTTCATGTCTTTGCTGAAATCAAAAGCCATTGTCAGTCACTTCCCATGGGACAAAGAGAGAGTAACAAATACCATTCCCCAGTCTAGTAGTTTGATTACTCATTTAGAGAAGAACAAAAAAAAAAAAAAAAAAAAAAAAGTCTTCCAGTCTGGAATTCAGAGAAAGCTTAAGTATCAAAAATACTCAAGGTCTGAACTGAAAATCATCTCTTTTCTCTGTTAAGTGAATACCATAACTTCTGGACCATAAAACTCTATTATCTGTCTGGTCCAGTGAAACAGGAAATGATACAAGAAAGAGAGTTTTATTCTAAAACAACGTATATGTTAAAGATGAAAGCTATATTACACAATAACCTGAATCACAGCTGTTCAGGAAAAAGAAGAAATCAAGCTTAATTCTTTTGATATCTGAACAAAGTCTACAACCACTGAGCCACATAGTAAGAATTGAATCATAGAGTCACAGAATGGTTTGGGTAGGAAGTGACCTCTGAAGTTCATCTAGTCCAACCCCCCTCAGTGATCAGGGCCATCTTCCATTAGATCAGGCTGACCAGATCCCCTCTGAGACAGCCCTTGAATGTCTGCAGGAATGGGACCTCCACTACCTCCCTGGGCAACCTCTTCCTGTGTTCCATTATCCTCATGATAAAGAACTTCTTGATGTCCTACCTAAACCTACTCTTCTCCAATTTGAAACCATTTCCCCTTGTCCTATCGCTACATGCCTTTGCAAACAGCCCCTCTCCATCCTTCTTGTAGGCCCCCTTCATGTACTGGAAGGCTGCTATTAGGTCTCCCCAGAGCCTTTTCCTCTCCAGGCTGAACAACCCAAGCTTCCTCAGCCTGTCCTTACAGGGGAGGTGTTCCAGCCCTTTGATCATTTTCTTGGCTCTCCTCTGGACCTACTCCATCAGGTTCATATCCTTCTTGTGTTCAGGCCACCAGCTAGACACAGTACTCCAGATAAGGTCTTACAAGAGCAGAATAAAGTGGCAGAATCACCTTTCTCAACCTGCTGGCTGTGCTTCTTTTGAAACATCCTAGGATGTTATTTGATTTCTGGGCTGCAAGCACACACTGTTGGCTCATATCCAGCTTCTCATTCACTGAAACAATTCATATTGAAGTAAAAATATTTATCCTATAATATTGTGTAAGAAAGAGCTGATTAACTTACTTATCTCCATAAATTTGAAGACTACACATCATAATTCAAGATAGGCATAGTTCTGTAATCAAGATTCAGGTGTTTAATGCTGGTGCACTTCTCCCTCCACTGTTATTGATGTGCTTAGCTGCTAACTTAGATTCTTCCAGTTCAGCATGACAGGTTCTGTGGAGTAATGCTTTATATCAATCTCTTTGTTCATATGTAAGGCAACTGCTTTAGATATAACTGTGCTGCGGGCTCCCTTAGGTACCAAAGTCTAATTCTGTGTCAGAAACTTTTAGGATTTTAATGGCAATTCAGGGTGTTGGGTGGAATAGCCAATGGAGACAAAGGTCCAAACAGTGATTCATCTCAGAAATCTTCTGAACCAGCCTTTTAAGATGTCTATTTTTCTTCATTGGCTGTCACGGAAGCATACAATGAGGATGTTCCTGACCTAACCATCTTAGGAAAATGTCTAAACATAGTTGGGTTGATACAGAGTCCTGATGTTAAAAGTCTCCTACCCACCTGCAGCCCTAGTCTTAATGGCTGTAAAACCTCATTACAAGTGAGAAGGTCCTAAGGGAGGATGCAGAACATCTGGGCATTTTGTGCTCAAAATTATTGCAACTGAAAATAAATATTATGAATTGGATTATGTAGGACCTTTTTCAGTTTGTGTTTAATATGATCAGTGTTGGATAAAAAAGTTCCTAGCTGATGGACAACACACAAAACTTTGTGTCTTGAAAGCATTACAAATAAGATGCACATCACCATCCACAAAGATGTTGGGACTTTGGGAAAAATGGTAGGCTTGAATTTGACAGAGCTTTTTAACAACGTTATGAGAGTCTTCTGTGGTATCTGATTTGGTAAATGTATTTCAGCAGTCTGCTTGTCTAAAATATGCTTCCATCACCACTCACATGGGAATAAGGAACATTGGTAATAATACAGTTTTTATACAGCAATATACAGATAGTAGTTCTTTCTCTTTTTCATAAGTAATTTTTTTTGCCTCATTAAGATTGTACAGTGTCAACCAGTTTCTGATCACTGTTTTGATGGTGATAATGTAATGGGGGGGGGTAATTAAGGAGAGTTGGTATTTTTTTAAAAAATAATATTATTTATTAATTTTCAATATTCAGAAGTCTCACCACCATGACCACTAATTTAAAAAATAATCAGGTTGTTTTGCCATAGTCATGGAAATATTATACAGATGATAATGTAGGATCTAGAATGTTTAAGAAATAACTAGCAAAAATATAAACATTAAACTTAAAGAGAGGTTCTTGTGGTCAATTATACCGCTTGCCAACTAGATGGATTCAAGGAGCTCCTTTCTGCTTATGGCAGAAGGCTAGGATTCAATTAAGAGTTTACAGAATTTTGCTGAAGAGGCTTTGAGTATTTACTCACAAAAAATATCTCCCAATTCGTGGGACTAGCTACAGCTTCAGACAGTACCCAAACACTTGCAGACAGTTCTGTTGGTGTCTTCTTAGCCACTGAGGCTTCTGATTTTCCCCAGACCATACAGGCTGCTGGGGAAGGAGGCAGACAATCTCTGACCTTATCCTGGCACCTCTTGACAATCTGTGTGTCCCTTCCAGGACTTCACATCTTGGCAGGTGTAGGCAGGATGTCTTGGCAGATGTGCAGTCTTGGCACAGATGTCACACTGGCTATACAGGCCTATTGTGTGGAGGCATTTAGATACTGTTCCTGGTCAACTCAAAGCAGGCAGTTTCCAGGCAGACAAACCCGGAGTATCAGGGTTTGTTGCTCTGTGGCAGAGCTAGCTTATAGTTTAGTGTAGCATAATGCTGCATAAGGCAATGGCAGAATCACTGGCAGAAGCAAAGACCAGTGGTGGCAACAGGCAGCAACAAGCAGCAAGCAAGTACAAATAAAACAGCAGAGCATGTTGTATTACCTGCTCATCTCCTTTTATCAATACAGCCTGAGATTAATGAGTCTTTGGACACAGAACAGCCAGTCAGAATGGTAGTTATCCAAGCCTGACCATATTAGGTAAAGCCATAGGCTTGCTTTACCCAAAGTTGGGAAAAACAGGCCTTGCATGAGGCAGGCACAAGCCAAGTGTTCTTTATCCTCTTTCCCATGGTTGCTTCTCCCCAAAACACAGAAAGGGAGAGCAGAACATGTCTGGGGATCTTTTTGCCATGCAGCTTGCTCCTATCCCATCAGCTAGAACAGAGCCATTTGATTTGTCACAGATGAGAGAACAGGGAGCTGTCCAAAACAGGGAGGGGAAATCCTATGAGTGATTGCCAGGTCTCTGAGCTGTGCAGCTAATGTCAAATCAGTTGTCTGCCTGAATACCTTCTAATCTCTGGTGTGGGAGTAATCAAGAGGAAAAAAGAGGTTTTAAATCTTTTTTTATTCCATGCCACTTTGAGCTGAGCTTTGCAGGAAAAAGTGATGTTTCAGCTCACAGATGGCATTGTTTCTAAAGCTTTGGCCTGTGTAGAAACTAGTGTTCCTACCACGTTGGTAAAACTTTCACTGAGAGAAAGATTGGGGTTGGCATCCTGCCTGAATAACACCGGCAGAAGCAAGAAGTTTTTCATTCACACCAGCTCCACTAAAGCTCTTCACAGAATCCTTAAAATTTCAAAGTCTGAAAGTGTTCATATACCTCTTTTTTCTTTTTTTTTTTTTTTTAATAATAACAACTTATCAGTACTCAAAGTTTGCTCACCCTTTAGAGCAGAAAAGTATGTGGGAGCTAGGCTGGACTTTAAGAATCCAGGGCTATAACTTTATCTTGCTAAAACACTGGTAAATTGAAACTATGAGTAAGTATTTGCAATTTGTCATGCAGCTTGAAGGGAATTCTTCCTGGAGCAGAGAAATCACTCATAGTTAAAGTGTAATGTAAGTAAGAGATGACAGAAAATTCAGCCTCTCTAAGATGATCTTGGCTGTGATCAATGGTCTATAAATATATGCCTGTTTTCAATTGACATAATTAGAAGATTATTTTGTGCAAGAAATATATTTTGGCGCAATCCTTTTAAAGCTAGTGGGTAATTTAAGATTGGCAGTTGCCTTTTCAGCATTTGTTCATTGTTTTGGATGATTTCTGATGGTCCCAATGGTATCAGTTTACTGACTAGCAGCAGAATAACATCTCTGTGTAAGCAAGATCACTTGATGATGGCACACTGTTTCTACTCATCTGACAATCTTCCAAGGCATAATTTTACTATAAAGAGGAGCAATTAGAGGAGCAATTTGATTGGAGAATGAATGATTCACAAGACAGGGCCAAATTCAGGTATACAGCACTGATCCTAAAAGCTCAGTAGTTTGGTAGAAATTTTTGTCAGGATATTAGTACAAATAATTGTCAACTACTAGTTATGTATTCACCAACCTCATTTCTGCTCCACCTGTGGTCTGCAGAATCACAGACAAAGTTTTTGAAAAAAGTTTCAGCATTTAGCAAGTCAAATATTTTATAACACTTGTTTTGTTAATATCTCTTAGGCCCAGACAAGAGACAGGTCTAACTAAATATTGCTGTTTACTACAGAAGCATTTTAGCATCTTCTATGAATTTCTGCATACCTCTTAAAAAAAAAAAGATACATATGGATATAAACCTGAGTTTCTTAAAGAGTTTGATCTTCACTCACAGTCTACTTTTGATATGAGGTACCACTAAGAAATTGCTTCTGTTACTTTTGCAGTTTCTATGATTTGTCCCAAGCTGAAGGACCCACTTAATCAGTTACAGACAGATTGTGCTGCCTAAACCTGCTAGAAAGATCCTTATTCTCTCATGAACTCCCAGCCAGAATGGATACAACTGAGGTAGAAAAGATGCAACAGTGCCTTTGCAGTGCTCTAGTGTTAAAATATGTTTTTTTAATATTGCTTATTTGTCTCCTCCTCTCAGTTAACACTTCAGCTGTGTCCCTATGTATACTGTTATCATATTGTGTAGATAACAAACCTGGCTGTAAACTACTGATAGCATGAAAAATTGGCCCACATCCATGTGTTGGGAAACTCAATGCTGCTTGCCAGCTCTCAAGCTTATCTGTACCTGTAGGCTAATTTTCACTGGGACTTCATTTCCTTGGGCACATTCCCAAGAATGACTGGACTTCAAATTTTATTTGTCCAAAGTACTAGTATGCAGGTTTAAATTACACTTTTCTGATCTCACTTTTGGAAATAACTGGATCCCTCAAACTGAAATTAAAAATAATCTCTTTATGTTCATCAGGGCTGAACATAAATTTAAAGATTCTTCAATTTGGCAGTTGAAGAAAGGATCACATAATCGATAGCACGAGTTGCAGACATCATTAAGAATGATGCCTATAGTGAAATGATGCCCATAGTTCATTGAACTATAGTCTTGAACAATTAGAGCTTTAATCATGGTGTACTATAAAAGTCATAGCAGTCACCATTATAATTAAATGAGCCATCTATGATTTCTCCTGAGCTTAAACTTAAGATCATGCTTAAGGCAGGAGGTGTTACTTTATGCTTTAAACTATTAATCAGTCTTTAGGAAAACCAGAATTAGACAGACATAGTACAAAGGACTGTATGGTACATTGCACTCTCTTCCTAAATAACAGAATACAGGATAATAGCAACATTCCCTTTGTGTCTCCACGACCTCCTTGAACTTCCATAAAGAAATTTTACCTGTAGGCCTAAAAATTCACTATTTTAAACATATTTTGTACTAATCAAGACAATTGCACCTTATTATGCCATTTTTTTTATAATACAAAAAGACATGGTTTCACTTGTTTCCAGCAGGTATGCTTTACTCATTTTATTAAGCACCTCTCCCCTGTTCTAGATACAAACATTTTATTGGCAATTTAAGTTAAAAATCATGTTAGCTTCTTTCTGATGTTCCCACTTGTTCTTTTTTCTGACGGCAGAGGACTGTTGCTCTTCTGTGAAGAGACAGCACCTGCTGCTGTGCCCCTCAGTGATTTCTGAATGAGTCTTCTCCAAAATGCAGTCCTCTTCCTACAAAGAGTGAGGTGGGGACAGGAGAGGTTTAGTATTTGTAGGATTAAGCAGTCTAAAGAAATTTTCATAAGCTTCCTTACTTTTGAAAACTAATATCTACATCTGTGTCATCTAAGGACCTGAATGAGGATATTCATATCCTAATGAGTCCAGACCGATTTGGAATTTAGATTAAAACAATGTGCCAAGCAGAGCTGAGGACTGTTTCCACATACCCTTAGTTCACTTGGGGAATGGTGCTATACACAATGCCTATTAGAGTTGGCAACCCATTCTTTTCCCTCCTACACTTTGTCGCTTTGTACTTTAAATGGCTCTTCAGAAAAGATTTCAGACTCACAGTCAGATAACTCAAGAGAGTATCCTTTAAGTTTACACTCCAATTCACTGTAAGCCAAATTCACTTTTTCTTCTAGTGTTGTACTGTAGATGCAGTTTGCTGTGGACTCAAAAAACCTAGAGAACTTAGCCAGAGATGCAAAATATTAGTAAGAGAGAAGTGGCTCACAAAAACACTTTGACAGACACTTTATTCTTATCAGAATGGTGCTGAATAAGAAGGTAGGTGATAGATGCATTCATGTTAGCTGGTTTCATGTTAGAGAAATGGTAAACAACACGAGCATGGATAATTTATCATGCACAACAGGATGCAGAATTTCTTGGGAACAACAGAGTTAAACCTGAATGTGTTCTCTGCTTCTAGTACATGCTATAGGCTCCACCCTCCATTCCTCTGAGGAAACTGAACGTTAGAAGTAGGCATGCACAGAACTCTGACTATTTTTCTTGAAGTCTTAAGATCCTGTAAGACTTAGCTCTCTTAAGACACTCTGTATTATCGATTACAGTCTGAAAGTATGGCTATATAGGAGTCAAGAAAAGCCTAAGACAATTACCAGTGAAAGGCACGAGATCCAGATATCTTCTTTAGGACCCTGATACAAGACTGTACCAATGGAACATTAGCTATCTTTGAGGTTGTTTGGAAGTTGCTCACATTTTCTATTATCCCTTACTAACCTTCTCTTTGTTTTCATATTACAACCTCTTGAAGGAATATAACAGTCCCGTTAAATAGATGAGCTGCATCAGTGTCTGCCTATTTCTTTCTTTTCTGTGGTGGATTTCTGATGTCTCAGTCCCAACAAGATGTGAGGTGCAGGCTTGAGGTACAGTCCCACATCTGCTTCTGTCACATTGACAACCACAAAAGTGTTGTTGCTGCAGCTCACAAGGCTGAACTAGAGCCAGCTAAATATAGCTTTAATGGGATCACTTTCTCTTGTGACTGAGGAGGCTTAACTGACATATGTCCCTTTAGGCTTCTTTTTCTCTAGTGCTGAGGAAGTGAACTGCCCCAACACAAGCTGCAGAAAAAGAGATCAAGAACAAATGTTAAGAAAGAGGATGTGAAAGTACAAGACATCAGGCACATTTGTAGGTTAGCGGAGGACTCATTCGTCACAACATCTAAGTCCTAGTGAAAGATGACAGCAAATGAAGGAGCAGAAGACACAAAGTTTATGATCCTGTAGCAGGATCCCTTCTGTTTGTGGAATTTATTAGCAGGTTATTTGCCAGTGCTTCAATATTTTCTAAACTGCTAAGAATCAAATGTTTAATATAACACAGATGAGCCTGTATACAGCAGTGTTCAGAGAACAGACTTTGCAATTCCCACAAGAACAATGGGGGAAACAGTCCTAGTGAGGACCAGAGGTGTTCTGATGAAAGTAGCTGTTGACTTTTCAGCTCATCCTTGACCTGATAATTAGATGAAGAACAAACTAAGTGGTATTAAAATTTAATCAGTGTGATAAATGCAAATGTCAATAATTTAATTAGTGCTATTCTTCCTTGAGAGGACAGAGTGGCTGGAGAGCAGCCAGGCAGAGAGGGGCCTGACGGTACTGCTCAGCAGGCAACTGATCATGAGCCAGCACTGTGCCCAGGTGGCCAAGTAGGCCGATGGCATCCTGGCCTGTATCATGAATACGGCAGCAGGACCAGGGAGGTCATTCTTCCCCTGTATTCATCACTGGTTAGGCCACACCTTGAGTACTGTATGCAGTTCTGGGCCATTCAATTGAATAAAGATGTTGAGGTGCTTGAGCATCTCCAGAAAAGGGCACCAAGGCTGGTGAGGAGGCTGGAGCACAGCTCTGTAAGGAGCGGCTGAGGGAGCTGGGGCTGTTCAGCCTGAAGAAGAGTAGGCTCAGGGGAGACTTTATTGCTCTGTACAACTACCTAAAAGAAGGTTGTAGCCAGGCAGGGGGGTTGGTCTCTTCACCCAGGCACCCAGTGACAGAACAATAGGAAACAGTCTCAAACTATGCTAGGACAGGTTTAGGCTGGACATTGGGAAGAGGTTCTACATGTAAAGAGTGATTGCCCATTGGAATGGGCTGCCCGGGGAGGTGGTGGAGTCACCATCCCTGGAGGTGTTTAAGAGGAGGCTGGATGAGGCACTTAGAGCTATGGTTTAGTTAATTAGAAGGGTTAGGTGATAGGTTAGACTTGATGATCCTAGAGGTCTTTTCCAACCTGGTTAATTCTGTGATTCTGTAAAGAAACCCACAAGATTACAGTCTAGTACTAAGTCTACATTTCAGGACTGCCTGCTATATAGCAGAAACTGTGGTGCAAAAATCATCATATTTTGACAGTTGTCCTTCCACCACCATGGCTATTGCTTCAAGGGACACATAGTTTTACTTTACCAATCCAAAACCTACAAAGTGCTTAGGCTGCTGGAGAAACTGACTGGCAAGGAGCTTAATGAATTAATGCAGATCATGTAGACTTATTCCAAGACTCCACTGGCACAGCCTGTGCAATTAAGGTCCTTAGTTTTAGTTTGTGGTTGTTCAGAGTCAGTATTCAAACATCAGAGATTCTTCTGACTGATTCCCCTGAGAAAAGCACATGCAGTGCCCAGAAAAAGATGTTTTTCCTTCCTGGGAAAGGCACACTATCATACTTAATGATTTTATCCTTGCCAATCAAAGCACTCCCCCATAAGCCTGTGTCCACCTTCCTAAGCAGTTTTGCTGGTGTAAGCATACAAAGCAGAAGATATGATTAGTTCATACTCCTCATGACAGCTATAACTAGTACAGCTAAACACCTTGTCAGTGTAATTTGAGGATCATAAGCCAAACACATACAAGTTTTTACCAGGACAGCAAGTGTTGGCAAAGATAGCATCCTCCCGAAGCAATTTGGTTACATCACCAAATGCCACTTGTAGGGCCGTCAAATGAAGACTGGGGTCTTTTTTGTTTGTGTGTGTGTGTGTGTGTGTGTGGTGGTTTTGCAGTTACCTGCCCCCCACCTTTTGAAATAAACCCCGGCTAGGACTCAGAAACACTGGAAGTTGATAAATGAAGCTTTATATTTACAGCAATGCACAATATACAAGCAAATATTTACAAGGTATAACAGATATTTACATATATATACAATGAAAAGGTAATACAGAAACACCACAGCCCTCTCAGAGATCAAAATCCCCAAGAGGGGTAACCAACCACCCTCTACCTCCTTTCCCCCCTTCCCCACTCTTATCTCACCACCTGTTGATGCTGTAGATAAGCAGAAGTAGATCAGCATGGAGAGTTAGCAGTAAGAAAAAAGTTAGTAGAATTACTGAGAATTAGGTACCAAGGCAGAGACAAATGAGACCATGCAAGAGAAGCAGCTATAGCCCAGAGGGTCTGAAACCATCTGTGTTATCTGTATTTTGGTTATAACTTTTTTAAAAACTTTTTTTTTTTTCTTTCTCAGTAAAGCTGTGAAAGTGACACACTGTGTTTTCCTCTCTCAGCCAATAGTGTAATTTCTCACTCAAATTCTCCAATTAGCTCAAATCAGAACAGTGTGTGTGTGTGTGTGTGTGTGTGTGTTTTGTTTTAGGTTTGCTTTTGTTTTTCCACTTTGTTTAACTGAGGGAAACTACGAGAACTGCATGGTTAGGAAAAAATCTCTCCTGCTGCTGCTCGACATTGCATGCCCACGAGAGGGCTCTGCTGATGTACCTACATGGGCCCAGCTGGAACTGGAGGCAGCACTCGCGGGTTCCTCTAATCCTGAACAGATCTTTCTATGACCATTCCTCGTACACCCTCAGAGTAGCTAAAAAAAAAAGCCATTGAATGCACAAAGGTCAAATCTGAAAAAAAAAAAAAAGGAGGGGGGGAGGGGTAGGAAAAATCGAGGAGGGCAGAGCCTGAGAGGGGGAAGTTTGTAGTGAGAAGTTCAACCTCGCCATAGGGCAAAAGACATACCCAGTATGTCACAAACTTTGCTTTCCAGTGCCTATGACTTTTCATACACCTTAAAGCACTGTTAGTCTTGATCTTCTATTCCGTGGCTGATGTGTTTCCCCCACCTGTGTAAATCCAAGTGAACAGAGTTTATCTTTGTAATCTGGACAGTGCATTGTTTACCCACTTCCTACAAGTGCTGTACAACTGACCTCACACTCCCTCATAAGTGCATAGGCAAAAGGAAAAATGAGATTAAGGCTTTCAACAGTGTACTCAGCATAAAATCTTCCTGCATTGCATGATGAGATTTTGGAAACAGAAGGTGACTGATATGCACAGCATCAGGAAAGCAGAACTAGGTCAATCTCATATCTAGAAATAAATTCTATATTTTATCATAGCAGATAGTTCATTTTATATATTGGGAAGTTGTGATATATTATTTGTTTTCTAATAATAAAACTAATTTCTATTTACTAATTACAGAGGTTTTGCATGCCTAAGGCTCACTATATGGGGTGTCCTTATATATGTGGAATATTACTCTACTCTGCAAATGGTGTTTCCAAGACATATTTCTAAAAGCAACTTCAGCAGCAAGCCTAAAATCACGGTTTTTCAATGGGGTTATAAATTTTACATCTCTACAGTTTTGTTTAAATCCCATGGACTCCACTCAGGTAAAGAAAGTCATGAATGTGGCTATAGACTTTTCTGCAGGGAATCACAAACAACAAATACAACTCAGCTGTGCCACAGCTAGCTGCTGTCATCACCTCAGCTCACACATGAGCATGGAGCCCACACATCAGTTCGTACTCTGTTTACAGCTAGAATGAGACAACATCTTTCTAGGCAAGTAAATTCACGTCCAGACAAGATCTGCCTCACACACTAGTTTTCACCTTCCAGGCAAAATGGGTACATCCATCTCAAGCTCTAGCTCAGCAGACAGAGACAGTATGAAATTAGCCACCTAATGTCTCTTTTGCTTTAAAAACACAGCAAAACTAAGCCAGTTTTACCAATCTGTGTTTTTCTGGCTCAGTGACTTTACTGCTCTATGATCTGCATATGAAGACTATTCACAAATTTCAGCTGGTTCAAAACGCAGAATGCAACTGCCTACTCTTCTCTCAGCACGTCTCCAAAGACATGCAACACACTACATTGTACAGAGGCTGCTGGCTCCCAGGTAATCTGTAATCCATGGTCACCTGCAGTCTGTGGACTAATACACGCCTTTCTCTTTGATGGATTTATAATTCATTGCTCCTCACTCTGAGGTTAATGTTGAAGCTCGTTTTGGCATTTTCGTCTCTCTGAAGGTAGGACCATTATATGAAATCGGATAATGGTTTGAAAAATCTCATGTAAAATTGGATTGAAAATCTAGAACTCCTCGCACATCTGTTCACATGCATATGCTATTTTTCTCCCCAACACAACAATCTGAGAGGCTTAATTAAACCCTGCATCAGGTGCAACTTGAGTCTTGGTGAGGAGACCATTTGACTAGCATTTACCTTAACCCTTGATAAGTGTCCCAGAGCTCTAAATTTCCAGACCATGCTGAAACTCCTTCCACTGGCTTCTGATGAAGTAGGTTGATGATGAAGAGTAGTATTTCAGACAAAGATGTTAAAGCCTGATTTTTTTTTTCCTTTATATGTTGTGTCACTGTGGGGTTTTGATCCAAATACTGAGATGGATAGTTTAATGAACTTGAAAATGAAATTATTAATTGTTAGCATGATTATTTAGAGATTGTAGTGCTTAGTCACTCTACATTTTGTGACATTTTTAAATTGTATGTGATTTTATTTCTCCTAACTAAATTGCTCCTCTTTATGTGATTTGAAAAAGTAGGGCATAAAGGTTTGTTTGAAAATCCAGAATGGATTAAAATCTTGGTAGTCAGTCTGAAGTAGTGCTTACAAGGCAATACTTTTCTTTCTGTGGGCATCACTTCAGAACAAAGAGAACTGCAGCTAGAAGTTAGTTTAACCAAGGTATTTATCAGTTTAGGTGTATGATATTTTCCTGGTCTAAGTGCAGTATCTGGAATTGTGTAAACCCTGACTTGGTATACATATTATTATTTTTAAACTAAAAGAGACAAGCAGAAAAAAGAAGAAACGTGTCTGCAGCCATGGCAGCTAGGCATATTACACTCTCTTCTGAGACAGCAGTCTGTACTGTTTTCATAAGCAGACACAGTGATAACCCAAGCAGAAGCTCTTTCCAGCTGCAAAGGTGGCCTATGGGAAACAACAACATGTGGATTACGCATGCCATATTTCTTTTCCTGAAATACTAGGCAGGAATTGCAACAGCTGTCCTAACCCCCCAATATATACCTATCTCATTTTTTGTTTCAGACTACAATCTGAAGTCTATTTTTCAGGATTTCAAAAATTCAAATATCTTCATATAACCATGGACATTGGAAAGTCCCACTTATTCACTAGAACAGTGTGCTTAGATTTGAAAAGTAACACAGCATGTGGTGTTTTGCCCATTCTCTGAAATTCCTAGGATAATTATGCTATGGGTGTTGCTATAAAATTCTGTGTGGAGAATTGTGGTCCATTATCTTAACAACTTGTTTTTCACATTCTTCTGCAGCTAATTAGATTTAGATCAAATGGAGTCATAAGTGCCTAGGGATGAAGAGAAACTCTAAAGGGCAATTGTCTCAGAAAATGCAATCATCTAAGGGGAGTTTGAAGCAGCTGCAGTGATTAATTGGTTATTTGAATTTCATGTGCTGAACTGTTCTGACAGGACAGGTATTGCCATGCCAACTGGCTGAATCCATTGCAAAAGCAGTTTGGTTGTGTAAGAGAAGTTCAGCAACAATGTGGAGATGGCCACTTTAGGTGCACATGGGGAGCGTATCATCAAAAATAGCATATGTTAGTTGTGTTCAATATTTAATAAAAAGCTGTAATAATTACTTTGGGGAGACTAAGAATACATCTTTAAGGTCTAGAGTATGCTGAATATTTGTTCCCAAAGGGGTGCTGTTAGGAATGTTATGCCAAGTAATAAATAGCTTTTTAAAAAGACAGTAATTGTTGGAAGATGTAAATTCTGTGTTATGATGAGGATGTCTTAGACAATACACATTGAACTACAAGAGCAATGGCAATGGGAGCAAGTGAAAAGTCCTCTGCTATTATTGAGAAGCCATGCGCTAGCACTGATGCCTGTTGCCTTCTTTTCTTTATGGAGTTGACAAATCTAGGATAACCTTCTGAAATGTCAGCCTGGTCCTGTTCTGTACCGATGTATTGATTGTGGGCTATTGAAGAGGCTGAAATTATAAATTATGTAGCTTTTATAATTTCCAAAAGCCCCACCCACAATCTATGTGTAGATTAGTTTAAGTTTGGGTTCTAATTTGGTCGGGAAAAGTCTTCATGAGGATGCCTTTTCTTGTAATTCAGGAAAAGTCAGGAAAAAGGGAAAGGTTTGGGCATGAAACAGCTTTGCCCTGCTTACAAATGGGACACTGTCTCAAAGTCCGTGCGAGGTTCGTGTCTCCAGGTCCGTGTTCAGGTCCGTGCAGGTCCCAGTGCAGGTCCCAGTGCAGGTCCCAGTGCAGGTCTGTGCAGGTCCCAGTGAAGGTCTGAGCAAGTCCTGCTCCAATCTGTCCAGCTACCATATATATACTGAGGTGATCTGTTGCCTCCCTGTTCAAGCCCACGGAGGGTGGGAGAAGGCACTTCACACCTATTGTACTAAGCCTCCGGTGACAGAGGTGGGGAGGGAGGAAGACCGTTTCCTGCCCCATTCACACCTCTGGTGGGGCAGTGGATTGGGGTGCGTCCTGCCAAAGTTCACACCCCATTCAAACCCGCCCCACCACAGTTCACACCTCATTTAAATCTCCGGTGGGGCAGGGCCCTGCTCTGCCACAACCGATCAATCAGTGTTGAAAAGGTACTCTGTACTCTGCAGCTTCCATGCAGCTTTGCAGTGCAAGCTCTCAGCTTCTATATAATTTACTAATCTGGGAGCGAACACTTTCAGCAAGAGAAGGGACTTCACAGCTTGGTAACTTTAACTGTCTGTAACTGTGTGTAATTTCTGTGGCATTACTTTGACCTTCCACGTATACTGTATTGGTAGTGTTTGTAGAGAACAGTCTATTTCTGAATTTATCCACTAACAGTCACTTCTTTGGGTTCCAGTATTAGAAGTACTTTACATAACATGTTCTTTCAGCTGACCCCTTCCTATAATTCCCTTACAGCCACATCTTTTGTAGAGTCAGATTTACATCCTGTCATTGGTTTATTGTTTTGTCCATTGCTCACACTTTCTTCTCATTTTGCCTTTCCTTTTCATACTCTGCCATACCCTGTGCAGACACATGTCCTCTTGCCATAACATGCTTTATTTTCTATTTTTATCTCAGTTATTTGTTTAATTCTTTATAAAAGAAAATGCATACACGTCTGCATGTTGTCTGAAATAGTAACACATGGTATCTTGGGCTCATTTCCCTTTGTTCTTCCCATTCTTTTGATTTTTTGCCTTATCTGTCATGAATAATCAAAACACATAAATATTTTGGAGTAGTATCTCCTTTATTGGTATATCATCTAACACACTTTTGGATGCTATATAAAAGCTACATTATTTGGCTGAAAATATTTGCCTGAAGAATGCAATGATATAGGCTCTTGGTGTTCAGACTTGACTATGTTAGGCAGTTGGCTCTGAAGCAAGAACAGTGATAACAATATATGGAGTTAGTCAGCTTGCAGCAGTCAAGGGAGTGTTCTTTAGTTCATTTATAGCTTGTTTAGATAGAAAAACTATCAAGGTACCTTTACTGTTTCTCCACAACTTCTCCCTGGCGGTACAATTCTTCTGCACTCAAGATTATACATTTAGTCTATAGAGGAAGAAGAAAAGCAGAAGGAAAGCTCATAAGGTGCAAATACTACTTCAATTCTTTGTAAATACAGTTCTGTGCTTTGTATTTTTCAGTTTCCACATAAGATTTTGTTACTGTGTATGTGCAGCGATAAACTACAGGAAAGCCCCAGTCATCGGATCCCTTCCCCAGCAAACCCACACTCAAAGGGCTTGAACACCCTTTCACCATATCCCAACCTCAGCACGGAATACACGACTTGATTAGCAGACTTGCCCAGGGTGTTTGATCTGTGAGTTTGACTTTCTTCTGGTGCCTGTGCCAGAACTGAAAGACAAGCTTCTCCCCATGCTTGCCCAAGTGCTGTGACCACTAGAATATTTGCAAGGCATGGAGAATGTTACAGCAGGCTTGAAGGAGGCACTTAACAGAGCTGAGAGGGACAACAGAAAGATCATATGACAACTGCATAACAGATACCGATGAAAGGCAAAACTTCAAACATAATTTTCCCTTTAGGTTCTCCTACAATATGCACCTACTTGACATCAGATAAATCTTGATTTCTGTGCCACTAGTGCTGCATAAAATTCAGTGAGGACTATTAAACACTGTCCAAAGAAACAGATCTCTGTTATCACAAAATCAGATATTCTTTGAAGCCAGTCTATAACTTTGTAACTGGAGCAGTTAGAGAGTGCATTAGAGAATGCAGAGAATTAGGCCTTTTCAGACTAATCCATTGCCAGCCACTAGTGGCTTATTACAATTATTTTTTAATTAAAGCATTGAAATATTAGAAAAAAACCACAAACTTTTTTTTTCATATCATGCTCTTAAAGGACATTTTAAAGGAATGTTCAATGAAAAAATAGCTTTAATGCATAACTTTTACAGCATTATGAACAGTGCTATATTATTAAAAGTGAATCATTTTGGAAAATACCATTTTGAACCCTTGCTGCTGGCAAAGCTTTTGCATTTTATTCATCTGTTGTGATGATCATAGACCTTCAGGTTATCATTTTGTTTCAATCTAGTTTTACATTTCACTTTGCAGACAGGATCAAGTTTTAGCAAGCACCAAAGGGAATGTGGTTAAACTCCCTTTCACTATGTTCTTTGATACCATGGAAACATGTGAATGAAATTCCAGTTCTGTCATTTTTTTTCCAGTGCTGACAACACAGCAAAGCTGGGAAAAGTTATCATCTCCTCAGATATGAATCCAAAATTACATTGTGAAACTTTTCAGTTAGGCTGATGCACTTTGCGATGGCACAGGTCAGCCATGTTACCAAATATAGCCACCTGTTTTGTAGCACCCCTAGCTTTGTGTGTCTGTAGAGTAAATACACAGAATGTGATTAGAACTATAGTAGAAGCAAACAATCTGAACAATCAAACAACTCCCCACCTTTCTATACTGTACATGTCGTTGACCCTCCACCAAGAAAAAAGTATATGCAAAATCCTCCTTAGTTTTTATCCAGGTCCGTCACCTGACCACACAACAACATGAGATAGACTGGGACTCAGACTCCTAAATGTGCTTTTCGCCAGTGTTGGAGTTTAAAGGTGAGCCTCTTACAGAGTGTTTGAACCTCCACTGCAGTCAAGAGAGACCTGGGCTAGGATTCAGTGGGTATCAGCTATTATCTCAGATGCTCTAGGATATCTAAGTACCTCCATGGAGACTGAATTTCTGTAACATGATCCAAACGAAATCCATGACCTTCCAGATGGTAGCTGGTGGGTTAATCTAGAGACATGGATGATACTAGACATTTACAAGTAGCCAAATGAATATGAATATAGATATTTTTAAAATTTACCTGTCTTAATCTCAGGATTAATTCCAACTTTAAACTGTCTTAACCTACAGCAGAAAGCCCTTCACAAACACATTAGCAATCACCAGGAAGACAGTGTTCACTGTAGTTATTGCTCAAAGACAGTGGGAGTGAAAGTCTTCTTTGTTACAGCAGAAATACATCAGAGAGTTAAGTGTTAAAGGAAATAGTGACAGAGAGTTAAGAGGCCACAAAAAAAAAAAACAACATTAAAGATAAAACTCCTATCAGTTTCTCATGAGCACCAAACAAGAATACTATTTAGACAATAGTATTCCTTCAGTTCCTTGAGATACTCAAGATACCTTACCTTTAGCTACAAACCCAACAGTTTTAGCTTTACACTTAACAAAGACAGAGAGATGCAGAAATATAAAGGCACCTCTAAAACCACCCTAACATTCAATATTTTCAAGGAGACATTATTTAATGAAAATCTTCTTGTGTACTAAAACATGACTTTTTAATAATTATCACACTATTAGCAGAAGGAACCGCAATAATATTTTGCTTTTAGAACAGAAGAGGCTATTAGATCACTGAAAAGTCCTGTGGGGAAAGAAGTCCTGCCAAATATCCATCTTATTCTCTTGTCCTCAATGCATATTAAATTATTCTGTAACATTTTCTGTAATTAGTTGGAGTTCCTTTCTTCATAGTTTAGAGCGCCTGACTCAAAGTGCTTCTGTATTCAGCCTGCAATGAGGGCAGTCTCATAGGCTTAATTCCCACAGGGACTATGCCTTCTGGTAGTGGCAGGGAACTTGGAGGAATGGGACAGTATAAATGGTGAAGTGACATCCCTTCCACTTCTAAGGTACTAAAATGGCATACGTTCAGATACCTGTGATTAAAAAGGAGGAAACTCGATTTCAGGAACACAAACTACTGCTGATTTCAAGACCGCAAGAAATCAAACATGATTTTGTCCAAGAAGATAGATCCTCTACAGGTATGATGCTTTGCCTTCTGAGAATTACATTCAACTCCCTACAGGTGGGTAAGCGTATGAAGATGGAATGAGAGCCTCTGAAGGAGATACCACAATAACTTTGAAAAGAAAAAATAGAAAAGCTTCCTTTTTAGTTCTTAGCCATGCTGACCACCATTAGGGATGATAGACACTTCTGCTAAAAACTCTGAAATAGTTAAGTATTTTCCATGAAGCAGGACAGCTCTTTCAAGAAAAGACAACTGTCTTTAGCACATACTAACAGATCAAGGGCATGGATTTTCTTCTGTAACAAAAGCATTTTAATGAGACAGGTACCGCTACAGAGTTTCCAAGAAAATTTAGACAAGGATGCTTGAACCTGCTTACTCAAACTTATCAAATACATTTAAAATTATTGATTTCACAGTAGTTGACCTTCAAGCATTGCATGCACAGAAAATTATTAATGGTGTTGAAAATCTCATGACAAAGATAACAGAAAGGAGAAAAGAGAAGGCTCTGAAAAGACTTCCATCATTTGAAGGCATCCTACGGGATAGCTGGAGAGGCATTTTTTACAAAGGCATGTAGGGATAACATAAGGGGTGAGAGCTTCAAACTGTAAGAAGGTAGATTTAGATCATATATTAGAAAGAAATTCTTCACCACACAAGTGCTGAGACAGTGGAACAGGTTGGGCAGAAATGCTGTGGATGCTTCAACCATGGAAGTGTTCAAAGCCAGGTCGGATGATGTCTTGAGCAACCTAGTCTAGCAGGAGGTGTCCTTGCCCATGACAGGAGGGTTAGAACTAGATGATCTTTGAGGTCCCTTCCAACCAAACCATTCGATGATTTTAAGATATAGAGAAACTAAGAGAAAGGAAATGCTTCAAGAGAGTACTATAAATAAATATAAATCAAAGACCATGTTTGAAACTTGCCTGAAATTCTTAGTATACCATTTTGCAACAGGCGTCATGACCAAACTATTCTGTGCTTGACAGAAATTACATTAGTTGACTTATCCTGGTCACATTTTGCCGGTAAGGTACTTTTTAAACATTATTTTATGTGTAAGAACACACACATTAAAAAAAAAAAAAAAAAGCACACAGTGAAGAATCCTTTTGGGATGCCTGTTGTTCTTGAGGGTTACTTTCTCTTTGTTTTCCACATTCTTTTACCTTCCTTTTCATTAAGATAAGGAAGATGGAAGCCTCATAGCTGTGGTGGTTTGGCTAAACTTCTATCTAGTTACAGTCTAGGAGTTCATGTAGATGTTAGGTATCACTCTGATTAACATACCATTAACATCATAAATATGTAGTTGAACAGAATGTGAAAAGCTCAGGCAACTGGACAACGCAGGCTATAAATAGATTTCATTAATACTGCACTAATAGCTCAATGATTTAGCAGAAAGAAAAGCATATAGGAAACACAGGGTGAAAGCTGTTATTAAGAATTCTTTGTTTTCATTTTGGCATGACACAACTTAGCAGTTGAGGCTTCAGTTACTGTAGGTAGTGTGCAAGTGTAATACAGCAAAACACTTATAAATCCAGGGTTTTTTGTTGTTTTTTTGTTTTAATAGTGAAAATATATGAATCTGTTTTATAATTCTAAAAATTATGCAACTTCCATTTACTCAGTTTATGATCAGTGAGCAAAATGGATCCATATTCATGTGTTATTTAGCAAATTCCATTTTTTACTGAAGATAGAATTACTTAAAATATGGGATTACTGATGAGCATCAAGACAAATAAATTACTTTCCTGCAAAATGCATTTCTCTTAAAAGGCTGGCAGCAGGAAGGAAAGAAAGAAATTATTTTACAAGAAGGATTTTTCAACTAGCTGCAGCCACAGGACTAACTGTTGCATGCTTTTGCTCTGAGTAGCCGCTTTAATAGAAAAATATGGAAAATTGCAAGGAAACTGACACTGCACTGGTGGATGTCTCTCCTGGTTTTGTTTGTTTGTTTGTTTTGTGGTGGGATTTTTTTGGTGGGTTTTTTTGTTGGTTGGTTGGTTGTTTTTTAAAGCTTATATAATGGGGAAATGGCTGGATTGCCACTGGGACAATGCTAATTCGTTGAAAGGGAAAGGTGTTCTTTACTGCATGTTAAACAGCAAGAAGTTTATGTGGGTTCTACAAGAGGGACAAGTACTTGACAAGAGGTCTATTACAGTCCACAAAATCTACGTAGGAAGCTCCTGAGCTGAAAATGATCAAGGGAGAAGGGTGCTGGGAGAAGGATTATACAAATACCTGTCCTACTCAACTTCTCCTTACATAGTTACAACTTTTCCTTAGAACACTGGAAACAGAATACTGGCTTAGAAAAAAAGTAACTGAGCTTTTCTTAGAGGATTGAGATTTTTAAAGAAGAAAATATTTCTGCTCCATAGTTAGGCAGAAGACTGGAAAGGAATTGGTATCTCTAAGAAACACTTAAGTCACTTCATTTTCATAAAGAAGCCAGTTGAATTTTAACTCTGAAAAACTTACTAGGGAAATCTTCCTCATCTATGACTTTAATGCTATAATATATATATATATATATATATACTTCTCAAATATATACTTCTAAGTCTATAACTAACATATTTTCCCCCATAAAGTTTCATGTATTACTTTTGTTTTCTTAACAGGTATTTTAGAAGCTCAGTTAAAATTTTACCTGAAAAGGAATTAAGGAGTGTATAGTTATGTAAGCATTAACAACTGAAATTACAGCATTCATGTTATATACAACCTTGTCTATAGTGTGTGAATAGTCAAAATTGTAATGTTCTACAATTGAATATGAATAGACAGCTGTTATATCACACCCAGGACACTGTTCTTTAGCATGTGTATAGTATTTTCATCCTCAAATAGTTCCTTAAGCAGCCACTCATTCATCTAGGAAAGATGCCTCAAAGCCAAGCAGGTGATATTACAGTATCCGTTTCTAAACATCAAAGAAAGAAAGACAGAAAGGGTAGGGAAGTTAAGTGACTCACTTAGAGGCAGTCAGTAAGAGAAAGTCACTATCAGAGACATAATTATATCTGAATTGAGTTTAAAGAAGCAGCTTCAGGCCATGCAAGTCTAAATACTTGTGTCAGTATAGTAAGCGTGAGGCTATGGTGACCTCTGGAAGAAGCCACAGGAAAAAAAGAGCATTTGAATCATATTACCCCTTAGTTCAGCATGCTTGATCCAATCATCTCTGTAACTTCTTTCAGCAATGTTTCCACCACTCCTTGCAGTATAATGCATGTGCACAGAAACGTTCTGAGATCTTTGAGCCTCTCTGCTTGATGAATGGGTGGGATTAGTTAACAAAATGTGAACTGCTACTGTCAACAGTATGCATTCATGAGATCAATAATGACAGAGAGCAACCTGGGACAGACCAACCTGGGACAGACCTGGCAATTTTCTATCCTGAAAGCCTAGGATGGGTGTAGGCAACACCTCTAGCTCTCATGATCTGACAGTAGGTCTCCACTTTCTCATCTCCACTCCTTTATCGCTGTCAATTCCATGATATAGAATCTCTCTTGATAGTTCCATCTTTTCCTGAAGCTTTCTCTTCCCTGTCTGCCACACAGAAAAAAAATTCTTAATTCATGCTCATATAAGATGCAGCTCTGGCTGTTGCCATTGACTATTATTTCATGGTAAGGGAATTAATCTCATTCATCATTATCTCCATTCTGTGTTGGCTTCATTGCACAGACTCTTTGCAGCACTCCTATGTTCTCTAGTCCCTTCTGCACAGCAACACAGTTTTACCTCATCTCTCACAGATTTTTTTTTTTAATCAATGTTTCAAACTTTTTTGTGCCTTTTATCTCTAGATACATCTGTGCAGTTCACATTGCCCCACTCTCCCATCTACACCTGTTCTTTTAAAGAGCAGCTAAAATAACACTTGCTTTTTCCTCACCATCTCTCATTCTTTTCACACAAGCCCNAAAAAAAAAAAAAAAAAAAAAAAAAAAAGCCTTTCTCTACTCACTAGAAGTTAAATACATCAAGGATCATTGAGCAACACAGATGCCTGCAACCAGGTGAAGGTTTGAGGCTTTGAAAAAAAAATTATCCAGTTTTCTCTTCCCCTAACCTCAGCCCATCCTCTTCTGCCCACACAATCAATTCCCTGATGGTTAATATCCTTGGTTTTCACATCTATAGAACAATATAAATCAGACTGCTAGATGCTATAGGGCAGAGCAATTGTCTTACTTTATTCATTTTTCTGGCACAGTAATTGACTACATAAATAAGAGTTGCACAGTTCTTTATAATTCTGTTCCTTCTAATTTACCATTCAAAGATGGTAAAGCCTAGAGCATTCAGTGAACTGAGTGAAGGTACACTCAGTGTCTGCTAGTTATGCTTAGTGGACAAGCACTCAAAGTCAGACATATCTTTTCCACAGGCAACAAAGGCAAAAATAACCAAACAATGCCAGCTTACTTATTCATATAAAAACAAGCTTTCAGATGCTGTTTCTTCCATTATCCTTTTCTTGTTGCCAGCACACGGCCAAGACCAGGCAAATATACAGTTAATCTCTTTAAGCATTAGCAAAACCATTTAAATTGATTCATACAAGACACTTTGTGGAAAAATATAATGAAGAAGCAAGCATACAAGACTGAATTTCCCAGCCTTCAGAAGCATTCTTTCATTTTGTCTGGTCTTCCTTTATTGCATTTGTTTTTCTCTCTCAGTTAATGAATAGTGCATCCTGGAAAGCTGAGCTTATCTTGGCTTTCAATGAGGAAACCTCATCAGTAGAAAGTGAAAAAAGTGAGCCCACAGAGACCCACTGGTGGTATTCTTTCATGACATTAATCTTAATTGTTTGCAAATATTTCCAACAGTTAAAGCACTTCATGACTGAGAGCCAATCTGAACAGTTGTAAAACACTTTGCAGCCCTGCAGAAATACACAAGAGATGGTATCTCCAGTTGAGTAAATGAACTTATCACTCTGAACTTCAAAGGAACTAAGATGTTTTGCACCAGGCAAAGACTCAGTCCTGCAGTAATTTCTTCTTCTGCCAGTGTTCAGTTGCTGTCTCATGTCTGCCTTCAGCTGTTTGAATCAAAAAGGTTCCCAGTCCCAGCTCTGTCTTCTCTGAAGGTTGCCTTCCCCTGTTCGCTATGCTCCCCACCGATACCTGCACATAATTGTTCCCTAACCCAGTTCAATCAAAATGAAGCAGGTTAGGAAAAAAACGTTACTACCTAAAGTGTGTGAGGTAACCTGGATCATTTTGACTGAACTGGGTCAGGGAATGATTATATGTGCATTTATACCATCTGACTGGAAAGGAAGGGGGGAAATCTATTTGCTTGGCTCAGTAACAGTCAAAGCAAGGTACAAGATTGCACCTTTATGTGAACAGTATTCATAGATTGGTTTTGAATTGTAGAAATTACCATCTTAGAGATGTCTCATTATGCACAGCCACCTTCCTTTTGATTCAGTTCCTGCATGTCAAGATGCCCTAGCAAATCCTCCTGTAATGGGAGGAGGCAAGTGGGCATTTTCAACCTCCCAACACGCCAAGGCCATGGGAAATACTGCCATACATTCTAAGTACTAGCAAAACCCTGCAACTGAAATGGTTTAGAACAATGCTGGGGGAAATTCAGGGCAAAAGCTAACACATATGTCTCTTGAAATCAGCCCAATGATTTTACGCTAGCAGATAGAAGCATTCTTCTTTCATTTACTATGAAGAGGAGAAAGATGTGCTGTCGGCAGCAGCATGCACATGTTACTGCATTCTGTCTAACAGATTTAAGTGTTCTTCAAGTGAGGACAGTTAATGTAGACATTTAGGTTTAACAGAAAGAACAATCTCTGTCAACAGCTCATTTTATATAACAAACTTGTATTTTGCATGACCTTTTATTGAGAAGAAGATAAAACTGAGGCATACCCCGCATGGATTTGGATGTGTACCTTTTGAGCACACAGAAAGCTAGGTCTTTCCAGAGCTAGGTCTAATACTGTTACTTTGAAGCTTATTTCCTTCTTGGAATAGACAAAGGAAAAAAAAAAAGCCAACCAAAAAAACCCACCCACAACCAAAACAAAACATTAAAAAAAACACCCAAAAAAACCTCCAAACCCCAAAAAAATAAAACAACAGCAACAACCAGCGAAAATATGCCAAACAAACAATTATCAACAATAATAACAAAAAACCCTAGCCAAAACCCCAAAATTTCAAATAATGTTGTTTCTTCGGTCCTTTATACAGAAAAAATCTTCAATACAACTCCACTTCCTCAGTTCTCTGTTATCCAGGCACTGACATGTGTACAGGAAACAGTATCCCAAATGAACAGCATTCTGGGAACCATCTGAGTGACAATCAAATGGGAGCTCAGAAGCTTACTTTGCCTAAATCACCATGGTGTCTGTTCTTATCAGGCTTGGGGCAGGAAGCCACCTTATCTTGCAGACAGCATCACCTTGATCCAGCACTACCATGCAATTTGAGAAAGATTTCTGTGTTTAGTTCAGTGTCTTCCTGGACATACAACATCAGTTTAGTCATTTAACACATTGGTATCTCTATTGTAAAACAGTGTGAAGCATAATATAGAATCATTGAGTAATTTGTGCTAAAAGGGATCTTTAAAGGACATGAAGTCCAACCCACCTGAAATGAGCAGGGGTATCTTTAACCAGATCAGGTTGCTCAAAGCCCAATCTAACCCAGCCTTGAATGTTTCCAGGAATGGGGCATTTACCATGTCTCTGGGCAACCTCTGCCAGGGTTTCACCACTCTTATTGTAAAAAATTGTTTCCTCATATCTACTCTAAATTTATCTAGTGTAAAATCATGGCCTCTCTTCCTGTTGCAACAGGTCCTTCTAAAAAGTTTGCCCCTATCTTTCTTACAGGCCCCTTTTCAGTACTGAAAGGCCACAATAAGGTTTCCCCACAGCCTTCTCTTCTCTAGACTAAACAACCCCAGTCACTCATTAGCAGAGGTGATTCATCCATCCCTCTGATAATTTTTGTGGCACTCTTCTGGACCTGCTCCAGCATATCCATGTCTTTCTTATGCTGTTGATTCCAGACTGGACACAGTGCTCCGAAGAGGATCTCACTAAAGTATAGCAGAGGGGCAGAATCTCCTCCCTCAATCTGCTGGCAATGCTTTTGATGCAGCCCAGGATACATCAGGCTTTCTTGGCTGCAAGTGCACATTGACCTATGTCACTTCATCCACGAATACCCCCAAGTCCTTCTCCACAAGGCTCTCAATTCCTTCATCCCCCCAGCCTCTATTGATACCAAGAGTTGCCCCAAGCCATGTGCAGGAACTTGCACTTGTTCTTATTGACCCTCATAAGGTTTATATAGACCCATTTCTCATGTTTTGATGTGAATCAAGAGACCAAACTAGGGGAAAGTCTAAGCACTTAGTATTGATGCCCAGAAAATATTAATACACATTAAGGGTGACTGTGAAGTAGTGCTATTTTAATGTCACATCTGAAAGGCTTGGCTCAAAATCCCCCTCAAATTCAGCACCTCTTCAGACACATGGGTAAAGTCCAGCTGATGACATTTTACACAGGTAGGATTGGCTGGGAGCTGTGTAGTGTGGGGAGCAGGACATGATGCCTGCTGTATGGACTGCAGTGAGTTGTTAAATCATTCCCACAGGAAAAGAGTGGACAGCTGGAGGCAGTAACCTCTTTTGCCATTGCAGTTAAATCTATTAGAGATCATGAATCAAAGCCCTTATTATTTTCCACATGAGCATTTCCCATTTATGCTCTAATGAAACGATGCATTCAACAGAAAACAAAATGAAGTGCTGAAACCATTAACCTCTTTAATAACAGGAGACACTGCAAGATTTTGTAATTAATCTACCATAATTAGGAGCTGCTGTTAATGTGTTTTAAAATACAGGATATTGAAATGTTGTTACCGGAAAAGTCATCATGGAATGATATGTTGGGATGAAGAATGTCATCTACATGCTATCTTGCACTCCTGTCTTTGTTGGAAATTAATGTAGAAATAGCACAAACATAAACTTAATACAATTTGAAATTAAATTTTGATTTAATAATTCTGGTGGTTTTTTTTTTCTGAAAATAAACTTTTCAAAGTATAGGAGTTATGAGGATCATCTGTTTAACCAAAACAAAACCAAACAGTCTGATTTTGACTCCAAGTTGAGATGAAATGAAGTGAAATTACCAAAAAAACAACCCACAAAAACAACAAAAAACAACAACAAAACCCACAAACCTAAAACAAAACCAAACTGTGATGGTTTGGTAGTTACCTGCCACTTTTGAAGTCACCCAGACTAGACTCAGTCAGCTGGAAGTTAAGGGATGAAGCTTTATATTCACAGCTTAGCACAATTTACAAGCAGATATTTACACTATATTACAAAATATTTATAGCTATATACAGAATTATACAAGTAAAAATTAATACAGAAACACAATACCCCTCTCAGAAATCAAAATCCCCCAAGAGGGGTTCCAAACAACCCTTCCACCTTCTCTTCACCCCCCAACCTTATCCCAAAATCTGCCTTATGCGCAAGGTGATGGAAAGATTGGTGATGGGGGTTAGAAGCAGAACTGATTAATTGGGTTACACAGATCCAAGCAGAAGCCAGGGAGAGAGAGAGAGAGACACCAAGACTCTGCAGACAGAGCCACACTGTCTTATCTATGTTTATGTCCTTACTTTTATACATCTCAGTAAACCTAGGAGTGACATAGACATCACCATTGTTTTCTTTTCACAGCCTATAATCTAATTTTTCTCATTAAAATATTCCAATTAGTGTCAAACCAGCACACAAACCAAAGAACTTTAGAGTTTCAGCTTGTGTTTGAAATCATGGAAGAACAGTGATAAGAAAGAATTACTTCTTTGTAAGGAAAGAAGAAATTATTTTCAGGTTACCTGATTTTAGGCTATCTGCATTATTACATACAAGTTTCACTGAATTTATGTGTGTGCTTGTTTCTGTGCATATGAATGTATTTTATGTAGATATTATACATATTTGCATAGACATATCTCTCTAAACAGGTAAGAACAGCAATATAATAAAGAAAATAAGTATTAAGACTTAAATAGACATATATAGCACCTGCAAGAATGACAGCAAAAGATAAAATCTGTCTTTACAGAGCAGACCCTATTTGGTTTAACAGGCAAATGCAAAATCTATTGGCAGAGATTTTTTAAAAAGAAAAAAGGAAAAGGAAAGGAGACAAAGATATATTAAAAAGAAACCCAGTCTGAAGAAACTGCCATCCTCCCTTCCCAATATTTCTCATGATTTCTAAAAAAACCCCAACAAATAAAACAACTAACCAACCAAACAAAACACACATAAAAAACCCCCACAAACAAACAAAACTAACCAAACCACAGCAGCCAACAAAACACTTGTAAATAAAACTGAACACTGGCGTTCCCTTCATTCCCCCCCACCAATGTAGGTCATGCTACTGACTCCTTTTGGAGACAGGGTATTCAAACTCCTTGCCATACCCACAAGAAACAGAGGAGAGACAAGGGAGAGGAAGAGAGGGTGCTGAGACTTTCTTGTTTCCCACTAAGTGTGCCTGTGAGTTCCCATGTGAAAGGCTCTTTTCAGCTCTCCTTTATTGCTGGGTAAAAGCAGAAGTGGTGAGTGGTGACAGACTGAAAGCTATGACTCTAGTTTTGTGAGTTGAAAATATTGCTGACTGACAAAGGATGGAAAATCTCTTGCAGACTCTAGGTACAACCAGCTTTTTGGATGTGTTGCAAGATATGGAATTAGTAAATAGTGTAAAGAGTGGAAACAAAGTGGTTGCAACCTCATGGTTATTCTAAGTTGTGCATATCTCAATGGTTCCCTTAATAGCAAATTTGATTTTCTTCTTGTAGACAAAATGAAAATAGCATTAGGCTTATGCCCTCTTCTATTTTATTCCAAGATCCTTTTTATTCCTCAAGAAAATAAGACTGCTCACAACTAATTATCCATAAAAATCACATTTACACAATGAAACTCTGAGAGATTGTTATTTATCATTTTTGTTTATGGAAAACTTTGGTATTCTTGGCACTGTGCAAAACCTGAAAAACACAAAAGCAGTCTCTTTCCAATGAAGCCTACAATCTATGGCTTATACTGTAATTTAAGATCAGCCTGAGCCTAGAGCAGTGGAGAATTGCATCATTTTCTGGAGTGGGAGCATGCCAGATGCTGCCCTCCTTATGAAGATAAAGCTTGCACATCTGGCATGCTAAGCCTGCTTTACCCTTTCCCTTGGGTCAGTACCATCCCTAGGGATGCAGTGAAAATGTAGGATACAGACCTTTTGAAGAGAAGCAAAGCCACCTTGGGGCACAGCCTGTCCAGGCAAGATTATGTCTCCTGTGTGCAGGGCAGTTTTAGTATGCTTCTGCTGGTACTGTTGCTGAGAGAGATCAAGGTGGGTGAAGCAATAGCTCCTGAAATGTGAGAGCAACTCCAGTGCTGTACCTTTTTTCAAATCTCATGTTCCTGCAACAGTGGTGGTCTGTCCTTGGCCTTCCACTTTCTGAACAACAAAACCTAGATTTTCCTGAGCTGTCTCTGAGAAGAGACTTCTCTGCATACGTGTAAAATTTATGCAGGGCTATATAAACAGCTCCATGCTAAGGCTGGATAAATGAATATGTTCGAATAGTACAGTGCACTGCCTTGCAGAAATAGTTGCTTGGCTCTCAGAAATATAAATTAATAGTTTTCCACCAGTGCAAATTTCATTGATGCATCATCCTGACATGGCTATACCCCGGCAGTTCATTTGCAGACAACTTGGATATGCTATATGTTGCCACACTGCCTGATGTGGGTTTATCCTTGGTGTTCTCTCTGCCCCCACACCCTCAGTAGGTGAGTAATGACCTACCCCAGGCAAGTCCTAAATTTGCTAGAGCAGCTCAAACATTGAATATATTAAGCAAACAGATGGCATATCCAACTCAAAGTGGTTTAAATGGCATTTTATGATTAAAAACTGTGTAATGAGCTTAATTCTTACAACAGGCTGCTCTTGATAGGCATTTATAAAACTGTATCTAAGGGGAAGAGGTAATATATGTGGGTGGTCATTAGGCAGAAGTTCAACTACAGGTGGCTTTTCAGAATGTGGGAAGATGAGACTAGGAGATTATGTAGCACTTTGAAGTGGCATCAGACAGTGGAAGAGAAGGCAATGGTAATGAGAAAGAATTTGCACACAGAGTTAGAATTTTGCTGAGCATTCAGAACAAGTCTTAATGTGAGTAGAAAGGCTCAAGAAAGTTAGTGCAGGAATTTGGATCCTTCAAGAGGGAGAGAGTAGATCTGCCCCAATGAGAACACTGCTACAACTTGTTCACTCTACTCCACCAGAGATCATTCAGTGAGAGACTCTAGATTTGTTTGATGGGGAATGCAAATAACAGGAAAAAAAGCCAAAATAATGTTGTGAACATTACTTTTCCCTAAAAGGTAGAGTAGACTGTTATGTCTTTTCCAATAGATTTTTAGTAAAATTTTAAGGTGGGGGAAGTATAGACTTGTTCTGCATATTTGCAGTTGTTTCTATTCTTCCAGCTGGAGATAGAACTAGACAGCAAATGCAGGATTCTTCCACATTCCTCACATCCTTGTTGGCACTGCTCATACTGGCAGTCACACAACATGGAAGTGCAGCAGCATCATGTGTGTGCTCACTGCCTCTTCCACTCAACTGTCTGGAGCAAGCCATTGGCCTCATTCATAACTCCCCGTTGGTAGTAGTACAGGGAAAAACAACAACAAGGACATTAATAGCTGATCAATTTGAAGGGAAGATATAATCCACTACTAGCTTTTAAATTGTTATGTTCACGTTATTTCTTCCCTGTAGCAACAGAATACATGGGAGGAGACATGCTTCTGTTGTACGCTTCAAAGTCTCACAAGTGCAGCTATATATCCTATGGCATGTATTGCACAGAAAAAAAATTGTTGCTGGTTATCTAGCTCTGTTGCTCTACAGAAGCAGCCCCTAAAAAGAAATATTTTTTTTCATTTCCTAGAGTCTCCAGACATGAACAATTACACAAATTATTGAAGCTGAAGTCTCCAGGAGCTTGGATTCTTCTGTAAATTAGGGCTTGTGTAGTTGTCCCTAAAATTGACATAGCCTGAATTGTAAACTGCTTTTAGAAATGTTCTTTGTCTTTCTCTTCTCTGTATTCAGAATGTTTTGCCTAGGTGTCCTCTCACATAGGTGTCATTCGGGATCCTCCTCACAATAAGCACACCTAAAATAGACAGTACTCAAACAAATGCATACCTAGTATCACTGATGATGCCTGGGGCTGTCCTATATAGAATATCCCATTGCTCAGGCACTCATCCATAGATGTTGTATATTTTCTTGCCTTGACGGCAGTCAAGCATGCAGAGCCCAGCTCCCAAGAAAATAGTTACCAGACTATTATCACCATTCATCCTTTTTAGTTGAAGCTGGAGCCACAGTGAAGAAAAGAATACAGATTTCAGGATGACAGTGGAAGCGGACTTAGGTTTTGTAGCAGTTTGCTTCACATAATTAAATTCAATAAATCAGAGAAACAAACAAGATTACTGAAGGAATTTTAATGCTGAAATTTCATTAGTATATGTAAAAATTGTGCTACCATTAATTATCTGCCTCAGAGATACTACTTTAGAGCAAAAGAGATACTGATTGTTTTTATTCATTTTCTCTCTTTCGTAGTACACATGCTACAGAAATTCACCACTGAAATTAGTATTAAATCATAGGTTGATGAATGAGCACAGAACTATTAATGGCACACAATTTGTAGTGCACACATCCACTAGAGTATCTAGCAATCCACACAAATTCTATAGAATGCCCTGTGTGCTTTTTCTCTGTTAGATGATTGAAGCATATTCATTAAAAGATTTCTCTAATGAGCTGTGTTCAAGTATAAAATAGGCCATTCTTTTTATAATTTAAGTGTGGGTTTTGAAATATAAATATCATCCAATTCCCCATAGGAACTGACTTCAAATAGGGATTTTTGTTTTAACACAGATTTCAGGATTTCTGAAGGGTCTTTGAAGTTTATAATTGGGTCCAAGATAAAAATGTGATGTCATTCACTTAAAGAGTCACACTATATGATTGTTGGGAAAAAGATATTTTATTTTTTAGGGTATATCCCAAAAATTCTTTTGGAGACATACTTAGGTAGAAATTTGGGAGAATATTCCCATTGCAAAATCGGTACAGTGCCCCTGAACCTCTGGTCAGTTAATCCTGGATCCCATTCATACAATTACATCAGCCTTACTATCCTTGTTTTCCATTAAGTTATTAAAGACAGAGGGTTTTGTGCTTTTATTTATTCAGTTTTGATTTGCAATGCACTGAGAATGCTTACACAAAGCAACAGTCAATTTTTAAGAATATACATGAAGACAAAATGTTATGAAAAACAAAATGGTCTTTTCTCATGTACACAGGTGAAAAGCAGAGCGAAACAGCCCTGTGGAATACCAAACTGTATTGCTGCTGTGCCCTTCTGGAATGTTTTAAAAAGCAGGAACTGTTTTAAAAAGCAGCTGAGAGTGAAACAGATCTGAACTTCTGGCCATTTTGGGGAGGTAATCCCAGCTGAGGACATTCTTTGTCAGAAGTGACATTTCCAGGCTGGATGAGGTCACTGTGATTTGCTGTTCCTTTCAGAGCTGAATAGTGACAGACCAGGAGCATTCTGCTTTGATGAACATAAATAACTAGTTATCTGAAAAGCAAGGCAGCTGAAGCTCCCTTATTTTGCTATTTCCTCCTCAGTCACAAATGATTCATAGCTGATATTAAACTGAAAACTCACTTTAAATTCCACCACAACATCTGTCCAGTTAGGCTTCAAGATGTCAAGAAGAGTTGTTGCCATATCACTGCTTTGGCTTTCTCAAGAGGCAAAGGAGCCTTCACATGCTGACAAAACAAACAAACAAGCAAACAAAAAAACCCAACCCAACAAACAACAACAAAAAAAATCAGAGAAAAAGAACAGACTTTGGCATAGAGGTTTGGCAAATTTGACACTAAGTGATGGTGCGCTATAAGCAAAAAAACCCCAAAGCCAAAAAAAACCACCCCACTTTGTAACCTGCTGTCGTGGTAGACCTGAAGGGTCAAAATAGGCCTGCATGTGTGCTTCCCTCTGTTTTTGGGGAAGAAGCAACTGGTGGGAAAAGAGACAAAAGACCATGGTGCCATGGAGTCTGAGCACTCTGGATTATATAACTTGTTTTTCTCCTGCTTACAACCTGTGGTAAACAAGGTGCAAGCACTAGCCTCATGCTATGCCTGTGCTGGACCTATGCTCTTCACCCATATGGTATAAGCAGACTTATGCTTTTACCCAAATATGGTAAAACTTGGCTTGCTGCCACTCTGATAGGATATGCTAATGTCCAAAAGGGTTCAATCAATCTCAGACATTGATACTAAAAGCAGATAAGCAGATAACAGAGCTTGCTTTTGTCATGCTTATGCTTCTGCCATGATTTTGCTATTATTCTGTGTTCTGCCTCTGTGCCTGTAATGCCATATTATTGTTATATAGCAATATAAGCGATATCCCACCCTGGAACTGTTGAGTCTTTCCAGGAGCAACTTGAATAGTCTTCACACAATTAGCAGCATGAGATATACATCTGCTGAGACACATTGCAAGATGTCTGTCTGCACTTGCTGGATCAGCCTGCATCTCCTGAAGACAACCAGAGCTAGAGGCACACAGATCATCGAAAGCTAGGAACAGGTCAGACACCATCTCCACCCACTCTTCATCACCTGGCAGCCTGTGGAGCCTGGGGTGAATCAAGTCTCAGCTGTTGTTGCAGCAACAGCCACAGCAGCAGCAGCCAGACAAGCCAGAAACCCTGCAAGTGTTATGGGTACTTTCAATATATTGATAACCCTGCAGGACGTGAGAAATCCTTGTTGAGTAAACTTAAGCTTTGCATATTGCCTAGATTCTGCCCTAAACAGAAGGGAGGCTGAGTTCCATCTAGTGGCCAAGCGGTGCTACTGACCATGAGAGATCTTCCAGTGTTAGTTAAAATTTAATTGATTGCCTATGCATATTAATAGATACTTCTAGATCTATATATTGTTTATGTAATTGTTTCATAGCTGCTACAATCTAACCTGTTTAATATTAAAAATAAGTGGTCGGAGTGGAAACATTTGGATATAAAAAATCAATAAACAATATTAATTTTTTAAAATCATATTGCATTAATTAATAGTAACCCCCTCCATAACACCTGCTGTGTCTTCCAATGGCTCCAAGAATAACCATAGAAAAAGGGCCCCATCAATAACAGACTAATTTTGAAATGAGTGGAATGTAGAACCTACTGAAGTGGGTAACACAGTTGAAGAGAGTCTAGTTTCAAACTAACAACTGCTCTGGAAGGAAAAATATGGAGTGGTCTGATGATAAGGTTATGATTACTGTCCCAGTTTAGGGCCATGAGCTACCCAGGAGTGGAGGACAGGAATGATAAAAGAGCCACACACTGATCGAAAGTTTAAAGGGAGATTCTATTTAGAAGTACATATGTACAGAAAGCATTCAGGTAGAATGAATACAAATTAGGCCAAGTCTATCAGACTAAAACCTTTTAGAATCCTCCACCCCATCCAACTTCAGCAGGCCTGAGAGTAGCCAAAGCTGTCCTCCCCACCTCAGGCCCACATGGCCTCAGCAGGCCTCATGACGCATCTCAAAATTCTCTGCCAGCTAGAAACTGTCTCGCCCCACACAAATCATGAGATAGGTAGGGACGCAAACTCTTTCTGAAGAGAGAGGTGAACGGAGAAGAAAACAACGAGGAGGAGAGAGCAGTATCAGCTAGGCACTGCTTTAAATAATCTATGAAACCAGGAAGCAGAATAGAATAACAATGTTGCTATATCCTGGGATGACCAGATTTGTCCCTTGGTACTCTATGTCTTTTTGGAGGATTGTGTCTCTGTGATCTTCTTAAAAGGAACCTGGGCCCCAAAACCACAATTACATTTCCTTTTGCCTCATATTCTTTGGGCTCTGTGGTCACTGGCCTCCAGGCGCATATTCACAGCCCTCTGAAATACAGGACATAGGAGATCAAACCACTCTTTGGCTCAGAATTCAGAATGAGATTTCTTCTTTCCTAGGTAAGCATGCCCAGGTTGGTAGGCTTTATGGTAAAGGATAAAATTCCTGCTAAATTCAAGTCAACTATGATGGTAGGTAGCCATCCAAATGAAAAAGAAATCCTTCATTTTTGTAATACATGCAGAATGGTCAATGTCTTATATGAAATTCAGCAAGTTTCTTCTTTTTCTCAGATGAAAGACTCTGGGGACACTTCTGAAACTGAGTTCACTGTCACAGCATAATTTAATCACTTCTTCCTTTTCCTTTCCTTGTAAGTAATCTGTTTCTTCTGTGTCAAATGCTACACATTTAAAATCCCATTAGTTATACTGTCAAAGACAGATTCATTGAATTTCCCAACTGAATTTAGACAATTGTTCTTCAATATCATTAGTGTGGTCAGAATACTTTTTCAGTTAATTTTCAGTAAGGAGAAGTTCCAGAGTTGGGAGTGAGCAGCAATTTCTGGTCCTGTAAGTCACACTCAGTTTTTCACTGCCTCAATTTTATTGTAAATTTAATTTCAAACCTGAAATCAGTACAGAAGTTTGTTTCTCAGACCGGAATTCAGAGACAAAACAGTCATTTTCAACACAACAGCCAGCTCATTTCTTTTTGAAGACACTTTTGATGACTGTCTTCTATTTTTCCCACATCATTGAAAGCAAGCATGAATTCAGTGCACATAACCTTAATAGAACTGACAGCTTTAGAGCCTGATATGTACAGCCATTTCCAAGATAACCAGTAGTATTTGAGATGTAGTTTGCTGCAATGAATACTACAATGACTGAGCTTCTGCTTGCTCTTCACTTCTCATTATTCCACCAGGGCTTTCCAGTTGCTGCTCACAGTCCTGTATGGGTTACCAACATCCACCATTCATTCATGAGAAAGTCGTACTTTTTTAGCCATCACTTTTTTAGCACAGCTTTATGCTTTGATAATACCCCATAAATAACCCACTCAAATCCAAGCCTCCCTGTGGAAGGAGATGAAAAATGCTTGTGAATGGGCACTTTTAATTCAGACCTTTTAAAAAAGTGTGGTTTTTTTTCTCCAGTGCTTGAGAAACTATGTTGCAAATAATTTTCTGCAAATACCTGTTTCATAAAGAAACTATGGCATTAGGCAGCATTATCACCTAAGCCTTATATTTAAAGGGCTAGATGGAGGGATAAAACTGTGCAGTGTGACTGGCCAAACACACAAAAAACACAGATGACCCAAACTCAGGGTAATCTTCCTTCTCTCTCTACATCCTTCTCTGCAGAAAGCCTGTGTTTGAGGCCCTCTCTTAGTTGTTACACCTACAATTCAAGTCACTACTAATCAGCCAATGTCAATTTATATGCTCAATGGGTAAAAGCATGGGCAATGACAAGGTGAGAAGGACTTTATTCTCTAATTGTACAGATTTAACATATATGCCCTTGAACCAGTAGCTTGGGGCCAATACATGAAAAGCATGTAAAACAAAATTCTTTCACACTGAATTACTAAAATGGCATACCTCCAGGTTGGCTGACTATGGCTTATATTGTGCTTCTGCAAGAAGCATGAGAATGTCATCCATTCTTTGAGACTTTCAAGTCTGGGTAGTCTTACTCTGGTCAATGTTTCATAATGTCTATGGAACTTATATATATTTGTTCATTCAGCTCAGCAGTCAGGCAGTGGTATGGGTTTGCACTTCCTAATGAGTTGGAAGAATGCATTGCTTACTATGGGAAGTGTTCTTAGTGGTGTTTAAAAGCTCTCCAGGATTTTCTGTCTGACGAGACCTTCACTGTATATCTACAGTTTCTCTTTTGAAAATTAATTCTTATCTGCAACTGAGGTTCATAGTCACATTCACAGAAGCAAGCAATCTCTTGCACACCTGCATCAGAAAGTTTCCAAACATGTGTGAATCTCTGTATTGAATCAGGACATGGGATTTTCTCCTTAGTCTCATAGTCATGAAGATCTGCTAAAGATGGCCCAGTAGGCAAAGATCTGCCTATCACAAATTCAGCAAGAGCAGTGATTGATAGACGCTTTGAGATAAGGTATGGGATAGTCTGACCCAGACACAGGAGGAGTGTGAGGAGTTGCATCTGTGTAAGGCAATCCTAGTGGCAGGAGCAGAGCCCTTAGGAAAATACACAAAATTTAGTTTGGGCATCAGGCAAATTTACTTTGTGTCTTTCTATCTATGGAGCATTTACCAAAGCAATGGGCAAACTGAACAGGCGTTGTAGAGAGATTCCAGATGCAGTCAGGCACTCACTCTATCCATTGGTTGGACATTTCCCCTGTCTAATTCTCCATGGAGACCAGACAAGATTCATTGAATCACCTCTGCTGCTCATTAATAAAGCCTTCTGTTGGGCCAGTAGTGTAAAGGTAGTGTATGTACTGCAGCTATGTGTTGTGTGGAAGCTCTGCAATCTGAAAAATGCATTTTGCCTTTCAGGTAAGTTCTGGCATGCTCCAAAGCACACACAGTTTCTCGCAAACAGAAAGACTTTTTGGCATACCACTTCAAACAAGATTATTAAAGAAATATCTGTGGTTGATATGTCTCTGGGCAAAAATGTCATAGCACAGGGAATTAAAATAATGACCACCCTTTGCATTCCCATATACTTTACCACCTTGGAAATCACAGTGATTTAGGAACTCTAAGTTGCAAGCAAGCTGGGGAAGTATTATTCTCCACTTTGACAAATGAAGAAGCTGAAGCTCGGGTTGGACAGATGTCTCACTGCTGTTGCTAGGATCAGAAAATATCCCTACAGTATCTAAGATGAGCATTCCAAAGCAACTCTAAGAAAGGTTCATGTATATATAAAACATATCTCCTTCCAGTCACTTTCACCTGAAGTACATTTCTCCTTTTGTCCTTCTTATTGTTATCATACATCCTGTACTTTCTCTAAATCCACATAAGCTATACTAATTGTTCAATCCAGTCATTTGCCATTTTTGTCACACTGAATTCATAACTGAATTTCACTGTAGGTGGTCTTGTAGAAGCTATCCACTGACTTTCCTAAGTAATAGCTCATAAATTCTTCAATTCTATTCTATTGTGTAGAAGCCAAGCATACTGGGGAAAGCATTTAAAGTTTCCTTCCTGTTTCTTTCTGATTATTTCACATTCCTTGTAGGAATCTCCCTGAATAGTTTACAAGTCCATTGTTTTCAAAGAGAAGTTATGCTATAAATCCATTTCATTTGTAGTTTCTTGAACATCTTTGTAGCAAAGCAGAAAATAAAATTTGTGCCTTCATCCATTAAAATGTCCCATGGCATTCCAGCTGAGAGAAAATACCTTTCTTTAAAGGCTAGCACAATATGTTAAACAGTCAAAGAGTTCAATGTTGTTGCCTTTGGAAACCACATAACATGGTAACAAAATATGAGAAAGATATAGAACCAAAAATACTGCACAGAAATGAACTAATTAGATCATTGCTTATTCAAGAGAAGAGATCTTTCATCTCCAGGAACTCAGACAATTAGGTGAGGTCCCTCACAGTACAGCAGAAGGGCAAACAGCTGATACTAATGAGGTTTCTGCTGTAGTTGAGTAAACAACCGGTCATCATGATCTCATTAAGGCTCTTCCATGTCCATGTTTTCTTCATAGACGCTGGGCTCTGTGGTTTAGTAACATGTAAAAGCCCTGTCATTATTTTGTGCCTGCATGTATCACTTCTACTTGTTAGTTCTACTCTGTGCCCACATTGATTTGTCTGCAATGTGAGACTGGTGCTGATCCTGTGCATTCAGACCTCACCCAGTCTACATCCTCCTTTTCATGTCATACCACAGCTTCCACTGAACACACAAGCCTGCTTATAAGGCTCTTCTCTGTGGAGGTCATTTTACTAACAATCAAACTTCCAGTTACAGAGGATAACTCTTTCAGCTCAGGTCGGCTATGGTGCTAGTCAGAATAGCTGTCATCACAACTGGAGGAATTTTAGCCATTTTATAAAGATAATTTACAATAAAGTAACAAATGTACAAATATTTAAGTAACACAGGCAGCACTCCAAATAGTTTGACATAGCTAATTGTCATTATACATCCTGAACCTTTTGATTTTTTCCATTACCAATTAATATTTTGTGGTTGGTGTTGGGGTTTTTGTGTGTTTTGTTGGTTTGTTTGTTTTTGTGTTTTTTGGGTTTTTTTGAGGGGGGTGGGGGAGGATGGTGGGGTTTGGTTGGTTGGATTTTTTTTAAAAGTATCTGCATACAAGAAACAACTGAAGTTTGGATGTAAAACAGCTTCGACACTGAATTAATAGAAAGAGTTAAAACTGTCTTTAAAGGCAGATGAACAAAGTAGTTTGTGGACTCTCAGCCAGACTGTGCTCTGCAGTGTATATCAGCTGCAACTTTACACTACAGTAAATTACAACAGACATGTGGTGTGAGAAGCTGTAAGAGGCCACAACCTGAAGAGTGGAGCTGATCAGAGAAATCTGTGTAGCAGTAGAGACTGTAATCAGCCATTCTGCTGGAGTCTGACACCTCATCAAATCAGATCAATATCACTTAGGTTTCATTTCCAGAGAAAACTAGACTACTTCAATACCCTTGTTTACAAATTTTAATGTCTTTTTTGGAGTATTTCAATGCAGCTTCTTTTATGTAAAAACAAACAAAAATACCTTTAATGAAATCAAGGATGGAATACATAGCAGTTATCTATTACCATTTGAGATGCACTGGCTTCCAGCTGCTGCTCCAGAAGAAGAAAAGTTTCTTATAGGTCCTGTGCACAATTAACATAGCATAGGTAGGTAGAGACAGATACAGTTTAAAATATATCCATTAGATATTTAGTGTAGATAATTAAATCCCAGCACAATTGGTTGTCAATAACTGGGTTAAATGCCTGATTGCATTTCAGCATCAAGGTTAAAATTTTAAGATTTCTCTTACAACTAAGGATATATATGAATTTGTTTTACAGTCCTTGACCTTACCCCATAACATCTTTCTTAAAACACATTTGTTCCACCTTTTGTATGCATTGCTCACTCTGATACTTCTTGAACTATAGTACATAATGCTCTATTCTTCCTAATCAAGAACAAATAAATTTCATAAACATGTATCTGTAATATCTGTCTATATAGTCTTTATTTGGAACTGCTCACCATAACAAAAAAAAAAATCCAAATTAATATGCATATTCTAGAAGCAGAGTGTTTTGGAAATAGATAATGCCAGAAAAATGTGCTCTCATTCTGAATAAGATTTATGCTTAGACCTATACTGAATTCAATAGCCCTGAGTACAGATACATATGTATGCCATCTTAACCCAGCATAATTTTCAGATGTATGTAAAGCACTTAGTTATATGAAACAAGTTTTTTCTTGTCATATGCCTTTTTTTCTCAAGCTTTTCTTTCTTGAAGTAACTGAGCCCTTTTCACACAGAAGCCTGCCAGACCACAGACTTTTTTGTCATTGAGACAACCCTGGGGTATCACTGAACAGGCACAAAGAACACAACCATGCCCAGGAAGTAAAGTATGCTTTATACAAGCATATTTAAGCAGCAGAACCTGTCTCATCTCTCAGCTCAAATATATTTCACAATAAGAACAGGAAAACTTCAAAAGGTTGGGAAAGAAAATACTGCTTGTTTTAATGCCCTCTGAAATGCTAATTTGCTACAAAATTAGCATTAAGTCAAAGAAAAACAAGCACAAAGTACACCTAGAACATACTGAGACAGTGATGTCTTTAAAAAGAAGAGTTTTATGTTTATACATATTTTTTATGAAACACAGGGCTCATGAGGTAGCGCAAAATGAAGAACTTTGAGTACAAATTCAGCTTTTGGTTGAATTTTCTGAGTTGCCAGAAGCTTTTTAGTCAATTGGAGAAGTCATCTGAGGACTAGACCCATTAAGAGAGTGTGTGAATTGATCCTTAGGCTTCTACAGCCCACATGCATGTGCTGGATGTCAATGAAGGTCTCATTCTGGCTGCAGATGTACAGAGGAGATTCCACTCTCATTCTCAAGAGACAGATCGTCAAGGATCAGTGAAAACATGCCTGCACCTGACTGACAGATGAAACTCAAAATAAAGATTTCTGGCCATGGGAACTCCTGTCAGACAGACAGGTGAGTGTTGGATCTTTCCTAGTCAAAGACTCCCTATACTTGCAGAGGATGTGTAACTGCTTGTAGAAAAAGGGACCAATTACTGAAAAAAACACAGCTACGTCATGTCCTTCAGGTCATTTACACAGGCAGCCCATCTTTATAGCAGAAAGAATTATAATCAGTTTTAGACTCATTAAGTAGGAGTTGTCTGTGCTGGTTTTAATGAAGTATACACTGTTGTGTCAAAGAGAGAGTCAAGTCCAGTCTTGGGTTTGTGGCTAGTTTTTTTCCAGAGACTGAGATTTCCAGTTAATTTTGCCTAGATAACCAAGAAACTTTTGTGGTTTTCCCTACTCAGTGTGGCTACCACAAAATTGGTAGCCTGGAAGTAAGGTAGCCAAATAGCTTTATCCATTCTTGGATAAATGATCCAGTTTTAAACATATTCTTTCCTTAAGAGTGACCAGAAGTCAGTACTCAAATTTTGAAAATTATTAAAACCAAACTCATTTAAACCAACATGAATAACACCACTGAAGAATCTGATGCACAAACTCATGGCAAATATTTTCTCTGACATGAAGAAAAGTTGTTTTTCTGTTATGTAAACTGAACAGTTTTATAGCTTTGTTTTCATCTGTGTTTTGGGTTTTTTTTGTTTGTTTCTTTGTTTGGTTTTGTTTGATTTTCCCCCCCCCAATAGCTTTACCATGAAAACAGGTGGGCATTCTGGTCAATACAGATATTCATGATGGAGAGAAATTTAATGAAGTGGGCTTAGTTAGTACATAAAAGAATTACTCTCCCTCTTTTCTTTGTCTTTCAGTTACTTTCCTTTCCGTCCATGGTTTACAACTGTACTCTTGTTTCTCTTGTAGAGAAAGTAATTGTCTTCCTGTAGTTTTTCATGCAACATATTTGAGCACATCATTTTTTTTATAACCAGTCAACCTTAAACACAAAGGCCAAAAAATAAAAAGCACTCCTTCCTGCATATGTGGAAGATAATGAGGAACAATCCAACTAAACACCAAGAATATTAAACAGTGTTGAAATGGCAAGAAACTTATCTAGTCATTACAATACATGTATTCCAGAAGGACATGTAGATTCTTTATTTTATATAAAGTAAAATACAGATACTAAAACAATTATAGCTAAATACTACTACAATCACATGGCTTTCTTAAGTGCCTTGTTCTTGCATCCAATGTCTAAATAGACATTGCAACACTGCTGAATAGTACTGTAAAATGTTTATCATAAGAAAAGACAAACGAAACCCACTTACCTCTTAAGGTGAACATTCCATCTATAAACATTCTTTAAAATGCCATTACTTTAGCTACAGTTACATTTCCAAAGTGATTTCCATGTTAACCTTGCTCATACTTGTTTACAATATTCTGAAGGATTCTACTTTTGAATCCAATTTCTCCATGTTTTGGGTCAAATAAATATTATAGTTTGTCTTTTTTACAATCTGTTTTTCCTTTTATAATATTTATGTTTCCATGCTTATTCTTTCTCTTTTCTGACCTCAGCTGAAGTATTAAGCACTGTGACCTAAAGCAACATTTGACAGCAAATCATTGTGCAACACAACTGTAAATACATGCTCTGACCTTTAAAGATTATGCACAAAGAATTCTAAACACACCTGTGACATTCTGTAAGCCACAAATACAGAGAAGTTTTTGTGAATAACTATATATAGTAATGGGTGTACTACAAAGATGAAATCTCTAACTCCAAATACAGTTAAAATTCTCTAGCCAAAAAAATAATGGGTTTATGTATTTACAGAGTGGAGTGCATTCTTTAGGTCAGTGTTGATATCTTACCTCCTATTCTGGTATCTGAAGCTGTATCTTACTGGTATAAAATGGAGCAAGTCCTATTCTTATGCCTTGAGGACAAGTTGCAATATACAGATCATACTTGTATAGATAAATTATACTTTTATCATCCACCTTTGAAAGACAATGGAAACAGTTACTGACCTAACCTATCTCATATACTGGAAGTATTCACTGTTTTAGACCAAACCCATGTCAGCATAAGTGTGTTAGCAACAGTGAGTGCTCAGTGCTTTGGCCATATTTAGAATAGTATTACAGCCAGATAATGTGATTTCTGCCCTTCTTCAATGGGCTTTTGATACTCAGTTGGCCATTCAGCCTTTCTGCCTTTTAACTGTAGTCTGACTCTAATCATGGATCATTTTTGAGGATGTTCAGCATGCTTCTTTAGGTCATAAGAGTTACAAGGGAATTCAAATACGGTGACATCAGTTTTATCTTTTATCTTGTAATGTGCCTTTTCAGAAATCAGTCATGCAGTGCTTCTGGAGAGAGTGTAGACCTTCAGGGATGAACGTTATGCTTCTTCCCTCAATATCCATTGCATCTTGGATACGTTGTATATACATTGTATAATAGTTCACAGGAGTTACACCCTTCTGTTTGTTTTAGTCTGAGTATTGCTTAATGCAAGGATTAGAGCTGGACGTGGCAATGCCAGACTAACGGTTGGACTCGACAACCTTGGAGGTCTTTCTCAGCCTTAATGATTCTATGATTCCATGATTCTATGATTAAAGCATCTTTCAGACCTAAGTCCTGTGTTATGCCAAAATTATAAAATCAGTTATGCCAAAACTATAGCATTGGAAAAATATTTACATGATTTTCCTTCCTTTTTTCAGTTTTGCATCAACTAATATAATTATCATTAATGTTAAAAAAAAAAAAAATCACCAGTATGCACTAAATAATGGAGTGGCATTTAAATGTGATGCTGAAGTGCCATGAAGTAAAAAACTCTTGGCTGTTAACATGATACAGATAGCTCTTAATGCAATGTGATTTTCATAAGAGGTAATGAAGCATTTTCCATGACAACTGCTGTCACTAAAACTAGTGCCCAGATCTACATAGAGATATTTCCAGGACAAAAGGGAAAGCAAAACTGTTATTGTCCCCATAGTCTTTGATTCTGAACTTTTTACATCAGCATCAATAACCATACACAAGATAATTTTTCTGTTTGTATTGTTCACCCATTACCATCCTGGATAAGCAATATGATTTTGGTTTTGATGTCATTAGACCAGAATTTATGTCTTTCTGCCCTAGACTACTTGGGAATCCTCAAGTATGAAGAGTCTTGTCAATGTGTTTTCTCGGTTCAGTGTAGTATGCTGCCCTCACACAGGACTACAAACTTGTGTATGAGCCCTCTGATTAGATAAAATATACATTGTGTGTGCTCTTAAGCTTTCTTGGTATGAAGAAAATGAATAATTTTATATTTTCTTATTGAAGACTCCCACTCAGGGTTTATTCCTGAGCACACCACAGTAACTGAAAGTAAGCAGATACAAGAGTGTACAGGGTTTCCAAAACATAATTACATTCTGTTTATCATACACATACACAGATCTGGAAAAATACCAATGCCCTTGTCAGAATTTCTCTACCTCAGTTGCCTCCTCTCCAACATTCATTAGATATCCTTCAGGGGACTTGGACAAATCCAGAATCCTCCACAATGAATGAGAGAATTATCAACACAATCATGGCCTCTCATTCTCAAACAAGCAACTTTATTTCTTTTTTGGCTTGTCTCACCTGCTGCAGCTAACTATGTGAAACTGGAGCTTAGTGGTGTGATAAAAACTTTAATAGAAAATTTGCTAAGGACAAAAGCACCTGAAATACATCTGGCTGCAATATTGGGGTTTATAAAAATATATTATTAATCACTTCAGTGGGAGCTGCAAAAAGTTGAAACAGAGAAAGAAATGAGATTTGGGTAGTTGAAGCTGCTTAAGGATGATTTTTAATATAACTACAGACATAAACTTATGTTGTTTGCATTCATGTCCCTTTTCTCCTAACCAGCATGCCTCTGTCAGTGTTAGTCCTCCTCTTATTCACCTCTTTGCAGCTGTGGTAGTTTTTCAATGGCAGAGGTTCTGCCCTTGGAGTAATCCAGGAGCCAAATTACTAGAACTGGAGAAAGCTCTTTTTCTGTTGGATTCACCAGCCCTGGGCCAGAGACCTTTCTTTGACCTCTGCCACTGACCCTCTGGATTCTATTCTGGTATGTAAACAAAAAAATAACCTCATATTCAAGCCGAGATTGCAATTTGGACATAGCAGCCATAGGAAATCCCAAATTCATATTCAGTGTTATAATCTACTTTTAAACATATTCCACAGATTATGTGTAGATTAGCAATTCTGCAGATTATTATGTATAGATTAGTAATTAAGGTATATGTTTATAGGTTTTTAATCCCTTAAACCTATGTTGTGGCTTAACCCCATCCAGCAGCTAAGAACCACAGCTTGCTCACTCCTCTCTAGTAAAAAAGTAAAACTTGTGGGTTGAGATAAGAACAGTTTAATAACTAAAATATCATCATCATCATCTCAAAAAGAGAGAAATAAACCCCAAGAAAAGACAAGTGTTGCACGGTGTAATTGCTTACCACTCACTGACTGGTGCCTGGGCAGTGTTTCACTAACTCTCCCAATTTACATAGCAGGCATGACATTTTATGGTATGGTGTATCTCTTTGAATAGTTTGGGTCATCTGTCCTGGCCATGCTCCCTCTCAGCTTCTTGTTCACCTGCTCACTTGCAGAGCATGGGGAAATGAAAAATTCTTTACTTATTTTAAACACTGCTTAGCAACAAGTAAAATGTTAATGTCATCAATATCATTCTCGTACTAAAATGAAAATGCAGCACTGTAGCATCTGCATTCAGAAGAAACTACACTCAGTAGTTTCTTCTGAATAATTAAAGAGGTGTTTTCATGACAATAAACATAGGCAGTGATTGCTTGATTATTTATCACAAGATTTACCCAGAAAAATCACAAGATTTGTCTCTTGATAAATGCATTTTATTTATTGATTTTAAGTAGGTGTTAAGACAGGTAGCTGTGTTCCAAATGTTTTTTGTAATAAACTGGGAACATTCACATTAATCACCACTATATACTTTTTTTTTTTTTTTTTTTTTTTTTTTACACATCAGCACTTTCTGCCCCTTTCTGCTGAAGACAGCCAAAATGAAACTTTCTTTTAAGAAATTAATTTTTTAGGTTTTAGAGTACCAGCTAGAAAACAATTTGGTTTTGCATATCATAGTGATCATTTATTTGTTTCACTTGGGACAGGTGAATGTTTAAAATATTTCACGTGCTCATAATGGAGTTAGAGTGTAATCTTTGTCCTGATGAAGTCAATGAACTAACTCTATTTTCCTTCTATAGCAGTTTGAGGGAACCCAAGTCCCCTTCGCACAAAACCACAGGGACCGAGGCCCATCCCTGGGGGGTGGACTTGCTCATCCCAGGATATTGTTATACTGTTATTCTGTTCCTTTTCCGGTATCACAGCTTAAAAGATAATGCCTGACTTGATCTCTCCCCCTTCTCCTCCCTGCTTCTCTTGCTTCCACTTCTCGGAGCAGTGCGCTCTTATCTTGGTCCGTGGGGAGTTGGCAGGCAGGGAGTTGAGCCACTGAGGCCTTGTAGGCCCAGCTGGGACAGGGGCGGTTTTGGCCTACCCTCAGGCCAACTAGAGCGTGGAAGAGGTGGAGGATTCTACAAGGCCAGTTTGGGCCAAGTGGATTTTAAACTTATTTTACCTGATTGCCTTGTGCATATATGCTCTTATAAATAGAATTTCTCTTAAAACTTCCAATCGTTGTACAGTATCCTCATTCGCACTCCCGGAAAGGGGTAAGAGTCAATTCTGTTCTCCAGAACCAGGTATGCTGTTAGCCCAAACTTTTTCTTCAATATTTTCACAGAATGATAGAATAGTGAGGTTGGGAGGAGTATCTGGAGGTCATTTGGTCCAAATTCCCTGCTTAAGCAGGGTAAATTAGAGCTGTCTGCTCAGGACAACTTTTGAAAATCTGCAGGGAGAGAGACTCCATAACCTTTCCAGGCAAACTGTGTCTATGGTCAGTCATAAAGCACTGGACAGCAAAGCTGCTCTGTAACCAGATGGCCCCCAGGTTGTCCTGGTGGCTGAGGCTGTTCCTCTTAAGGTGCAGGACTTCTCATTTTCCCTCGATCTCTGTGAGGTCCCTGACAGCCCTCTGAAAGGAAGCGAAACTCTCTGGTATTACCAGCCACATCTTTCCGTTTTGTATCATCAGGAAAACCATTGAGGGTGCACTCTGTTCCATCATACAGATCGTTGGTTAAGATGTTGAGAAGCATTGCACCCCATATCATCTTCCAGGGTAAATCACTGATTATTTTTCTCCAATTAGACTTCATAACACTGATCACTACCCTCAATCATTCAGGCAGTCATGTCACCGTCAGTTTATTCAGCCCATATTTCATGAGTTTTTAAATGAGGATCTTATGGAAGTCAGTGTTGAAAGCACACTGAAGTTAGGGTAGAATTTGTTCACTGTTCTCCATTCCTACCAAGTCAGTCATTTCAGCATAGATAGTTAATGGAGTTGATTTGAGTATTTTGCTTGAGTCAGTCACAGGCCCTTCAAGAGCTAACAGAGTCTCATGTTGATGCTATTTCAAGGCTTCTAAAGTCATTGAAGATTTAGTAAAGATCATAGACCTAGATATACCTGAGCTTAAGCAGTTACAAAGGAGCATAAGTTGGTTTCTGTCCAAAGGCCTCTATAGACACAAATGTAGTGGTACAGAAAGGGACAAATTTATACATTTTTTTTTTTTTTTTACTGTCAATAATAAGGTCTGAGAAAGAAGATTACAATCTTGAGTTATAATAATGGAGAGACTGAAAGAGAACATCTAATTCTGTCTTAACCTAAAGTAAGGGTAAAGCTAGGTGGGAGCTATTCTCAATGAACACAGTAAGTAGGTGTAGGATTCTTGAGCTGGTAGGAGCCATCTACCTAAACTAACACTACCCATACCAAAAGATCTACACAAGGGGAAAATTAAATCCTAGAAAATATCTGTCTTCAAAGAGATACACACTGCCCATGTTACAGGCTGATATGCAGAGGTAGCTGTGTGCTTCTCACTCATTATAGATTCATTTTTTGTATCTTGAGATCTTTTATTTCTTCATTTCACTTTATCACTGTTTAAAAATTACTTGCTACCACAAAACGAATTCTGATTCCTTTGAATGAAAGAAAAAGACTTCCGACTTTTGTCACCATATTGTACCAAAGTGCTTACTGAATTATAATTACTTCATATAGTAGATAGAAAATTCTTTACAGATGGTGTAACATTACCTGGATTGAATTTCTCTGAGAGTGATCTAGGAGAAATGTAGGAAAAAAAGGCATAAAAATAAGTTTCATGCATTTTGGATGATATGTCAATAATGGTAAGCTTCCCTTTCAAAAAATGCATCATGACATAATGACTTTTATTGGTGTTATTTAAAAAAAAAAAAAGTATTTAAAAAAATCTAATAAGACATTTTAACATTTTAAAATGTTTTTACTTGTATTTTTCATTATATTCTACTTCAAAAGTGATAAAGAACAGAAGACATTACTCTAGTAAAAGAATACAATCTTTTTGGCACAAAGGACTTGAATCTGTGGTAGTTTTAATCTAAAAGGTAGTTACAGAGAATTTTTTAACTGTCATTTAGCATATTTTTTTCCTTTTTCTTTTTTCTTTTTTTTTTTTTTTTAAACACTCCTATTCTCTGTAATGAAAGACAGCCCAGGTGTTAGAAACACAATGCAAGATCAGGTCACAGAATCAAGGATTTACAGAATGTCAGAGGTTGGAAGTATTCTTTGAAGATCATGTAGTCCAAATCCAAATCCCCAGGTAGAGCAGAACCACCTAGAGTAAATCGCACAGGTCAGCGTCGGATTACTGTGATGTTGTGCAGAGTACAGGTTTGCACATGTCATTCTTTACAGGTCCTGTGAGAAGCTAGCCTAAGAGTGATTTTACTGAGCCAAACTGCAAACACAGATGTCCTCAGATCAATGTTTCATAGTAAACATACCAAAGAAATACATCAGTAATTAATCTGTGAGTAAATCCCACATTAATGTAATGTAATGTCAGCTCTTGACTTTCACTGGGTTTGGCTAATGTCAGGTACAAGAACTGAAGAAAGATGTGCATACACTATCGTGCATACTCATTAAATATGGTAAACTAAAACTATTTTGCCTAATTGTTCTTTTATTTATTTCCCATGGATACAGTTTCAAACTCAAATATCAGTTAGACAAATAATTTCTAATGAAACTTTAGCAAATAAATGTAAGCTTTTATCTTTCTGAAGAAAGTTATTTACAAGTTTTATTCATCCAGCTTGAGGAAGAAAAGAACACAATTTGATCAGAATGTTCTAGCACAGTTTGAATTTTGCATATTCCTGCTACCAGGGTCTACATATAAAAAATGTTTGCAAGAAATATCCAGTGAATAAATCTGAATTGCAAAAATGTTTTCTTTTCAAATGGAAAAAACCTACATAATTTTCAAGTGATTTGACTATGAGAAAAAGCTAAAATAACCAAGTTATTAACTGAGGCCTGGCTTTATCTACAGTATTTTTACAACTTCCCTCAGCAGCTCCTTGTCAGATTTGCTCTCCAGATTCTTTACCAGCTTTGTTGCCCTTCTCTGGACATGCTCCAGCAACTTAATGTTTTACCTTTAGTGAGGGTCCCAAAAATGAATACAGCATTTGAGGTGTGGCCTCACCAGTGCCAAGTATAGGGGCAAGATCACTTCCTTAGTCCTGCTGGCCACACTCTTCCTTATACAGGCCAGGATACTGTTGGCTTTCTTAATCACCTGAGCACACTGCTGGCTCCTTTGAAGCTAGCTGTCAACCAACACCTCCAAGTTATTTTCTGCCAGGCAGCTTTCCAGCCATTCTGCCCCAAGTCTGTAGCATTGCATGAGGTTATTGTGATCCAGGTGCAGGGTTCAGCACTTGGCCTTACTATACCTCACAGAATACCAGGTTGGAAGGGACCCCAAGAATGATCTGGTCCTACCTTTCCAAGTGATAGTGTAGCTTCACTAAGATGGCCCAGCACCCTGTCAAGCTGTCTTAAAACTGACCAGTATAGTGGAAGCCTCTACTTCTCATGGGAAATTATTCCACTACCTAACTGCTGTCATATGAAAAATTCTCTTCTGGATGCCAGTCAAAATCTCCCCAGTAATATCCCATTACTCTTTGCTATTTCCATAAAAAGGGAGTCGTCATCCTCCCGATAGCCACTCTTTATATACTGATATGTGGTAATAATGTCTCCCCTAATTCTTAAGACTGAAGGCTGAACAAACCCAGTTTTCTCAGCATTTCCTCATATGGCAGGTCTTCCAATCTTCTGATCATACTTGTGGCCCTTCTGTGGACACTTTCCAGCTTGTCCACGTAATCTTTTTTCTTCAGAGCAAGGACCAAAACTGCACACATTACTCCAGGTGAGATCTGACCAACACTGAGTAGAGTGGGACAACTTCTCTCTGCTGATAACGCTTTTATTATGTGACCCAGCATCTTGTTGGCTTTCTTTACCACTTGTAAGAGGAAAGAGTAGGTATGTCTTTGATCAGAAGTTATAACAGGCCGATAATCACTAGGTTTCTAAAAGATAAGACCCAGGGAAAAAATGGGGCTCACAAGTATGCACATGAGCAGTAGGGAAAGATGGTATGTAGCAGATTCCAAAATAAAGGAGGAGCTCTGTTCTCCTTCAGTCTCCTGGGATGTCCTCACCATATGTTACATGTGCTGATTTGAACTAATTGGAGGATTTTAATGAGAAATTAGACTATAGGCTGAGAAGGGAAAACAAAATTTGATTCTACTTCACTCATTTGTTTACTGAAATGGTATAAATTTAGAACCCAAACAAAAGATAAGACAGACTCCTTTGAGCCATGGCTGCTGGCTGTATGTCTCTCTCTTCCTGCCTTCTTAGCTGAATAATTTCGCTAACTACTTTCCTGCTGCTAACCCTCCTGGCTGATCTACCTTCACTTACATGGTGCATATGACAGATGGCGAGATAAGATTAAGAAGGGGGAGAAGATGGTAGGGTGGTTGAAAAGCCCTCCTAGGGACTTTGCTCTCTGGGAGGGGTGTGGTGTTTCTGTATTACCTTTTTCACTGTATATAACTGTAAATATCTGTTATATATTGTAAATATCTTCTTGTATATTGTGCAAAGCTGTAAATATAAAGCTTCATTCCTTAGCTTCCAGCTGCCTGAGTCTATCCTGAGTTATTTCAAAGTGTGTGTGTGGGGGGGAGCGGGTAACTGCCGAACCACCACAGTCACAGAATTCTGAACCTGTGTATACCAAGAGCCTAGGTAGCTGGGTTGAAGCAGCACCAGTCTTACCACCGTGATGATGCAGTTCCCAGTAGGGATGCCTACCTTAAAAACATAAGTGCCTGCCAGCTCTGCAATCTGCACATCTCAGGAGTTTTGCTGGTCAGTTGGACAGGGTGAGTATGACCTGCTCTTTGATCAATGGAGTTACTTGGCATTCCTTGTCATATACCTTTATCTCTATGATTTTAGTGTTTGAGCTATAATAAAGTGCTGAAACTGTACCCAGGGTGGGGTGCCCATATGTGAGTATGTTCTCTGGTCCCCAGAGAACCCACTGGAACACCACTGCAGCACACTGTTCACTCATGATGAGCTTATTATCCACCAAGACCCCAGACCACTTTCCATAGGGCCAGATTCCAATCTGAGCTGCCCTCCTGGGTTACATATTCCCAGGTGCAAGATCCTGTATTTGTTGCTGTTGAACTTTACAAAGTTCTTGCTAGCCTACTCATTTAGCCTGTTTGGGTCTTCCAGAAGGGTGTCTGTCCCTTCTGGAGTGTCAACCTCCTCGCTCATTTTGATGACATCTGCAAACTTCATCCCAACATTTGCTCTTGGTCCCAACATCCAGATCATTTATTAACATATTAAACAGTCTTGGGCCCAATATCAACCTCTCAGGGACCCCACTTGTGACTGGCTGCCAGGTTCAGAAAGAACTATTTATTATCACCCTCTGAGTATGGCCTGTCAGTCAGCTCTCAACACATAGACCATCCATCTAGGCAACATGTCAGTTTCTCTAGGAGGAGGTTGTGGCAGACTGTGTCAAAAGCCTTGGAAAAGTCCAGGTAGATAATGTCAGCTGTTCTCTATGCACTGACTAAGCAAATTACTGTGGTAACACAATCTGTCCCTGGTGAATTCATGTTGGTTTTTCCCAGTTACTTGCTTCAGTTGACTTGTGACAGTCTTCAGGAGGATTTGTTCCATAACTTTCCCAGGGGTTGAAATGAGGCTAATGGGTCTATACTTACCTGGATCCTCCTTGGAAACCTTCTTATAGATGGGGGTGACATTAGCCTTCTTTCAGTCTTCAGGGATGTCTCCTGATTCCCATGATTTCAAATAGATCATGGAGACCATCCTTGCAACATCAGCCAGCTCCCTTAGCATCCCTGAGTGAATGGCATCCAGGGTCTTGCAACAGTTGACACACCAGCTCTCACTTCACCGAAATTGTGTCTGTGTCTGCATCAACCTTAATTTTTGTTCCCATGGCCTGGGAACCAACAGCATTAGTAAAGACAGAGGTTAAGAAAGTGCTGAGGACCTCTGCCTTTTTAGCATTGTTGATGACTAGTTCATCTCTCCTGTTTAATAGTGGGCCTATAGCTCCTTTCTGTTTCTGTTTCTTGGTAATGTATCTCAAGAACCCTTTCCTGAAGTTTTTGACACCATGTGCCCTGCTCACAGTGCTGCCAAGTGCTGCTGGCATGCATAGCTCTTGAGATGGCACCACAGTTCAATATCCTGTGACCACTCCCATATTTTCCCATAGGCAGAAGCCTCTCAGAGAGAACTGACAAATTGTGTTGCTTCTCTCTTCTCCTTTTTGAGTTACCCTGGTTCTGGGAACTGCCTGTCCACCTCAAACTATGGTGCAGCCACAACACTTACCATTACCATCATCACTACCTTGCTGTTAATCTTTGGCCACTATCTTCCTCCTGGCTTCCAATGAAGGATAGATAGTCTCCTTAGTCCTCCTTTTGTTGCTATTATATTTTTAGAAGGATTTTCTGTTCTCTCTATTTGCTGAAGCGAAATTAAGTTCCTGTTAGGCTTTGACTCATCTGATTTTCTCCCTTCATAGCCCCACAACAACTTTGTAATCCTTAGGAGTTGTCTGCCCTTTCTTCCAATGACCACAAACTCTCCTCCCTAACAGCAGCCAAATGTCTCTATTCATCCAGACTGGCCTTACTCCCTAACAACTAATTTTTCATCACATGGGGACAGCCTGTTCACTTTTAAGAGTACATTTTTGGATAGGGTCCAGCTTTCTTGGACTCCTTGGCCCTTCAAGACTTCCTCCCAAGGAAGTCACTCTACATTCTCCAAAAATGTCCAAAGTCTGTCCGCTGGAAGTCCAAAATCGCAGTCCTGCTGACCCTCTTTTTTAACTTCTCCAGCAACTGAGAACTCTATTAATTCCTGGTCACTGTGCCCAAGATGACTCCCAGTAACCACATCAGCAACAACTTGCCAGCATTTGTCTCCTCTTGCAGCCAAGTGTATCTCTTTTGCAAGGGAAGCTGGGAAGGTGGGGTTGTTACAGGGGGGACACGCCGGGCGTGCCTGTTGTGTCAGGCAGGAACTTGCTGCTGTTGCATGCTGTCTTCTGAGTCACCACCTTTAGTCAAGCGATAAAGGACAGGTAGATTTCTGTAACATGAGCTCTGCCTGTCTCTGGGGTTCAGCTCATGGGGGGCGGAGAGTGACTCCAAGAGTCTATTTGTCTCTCACATACCCACCTCATTCTCAGCCTACTTACCTCCTTACAAAAGTATACATTTATGTGTGTGTATATATGTGTGTCTCTGTCTGCAAAAGCTAAAATCTTGTCGAGCTTTTTCAGTTCCTTATCACTTGATCATAGAATCGTAGAAAGTTTTTGGTTGGAAAACACCTTTAAGATCATTGAGTCCAACCACTTACCTAACAAGACCATGGCCATATAGAATCACAGAATTTTTTATTTAAGTTATGAGATTATGAGAATGATCACTTCTATAGATATTAATGTTTGTATTGAAAGATAAATAATTACTTATCAGATCTTTTTCTGCAAAACAATTGCTTTATATCTATAAACCCAGGCAGCTTACTCTGATAAACAGCACTCCTGTAACCTGCCCAACTAATTATCTTTTTTTTTTTTTTTTTTTTTTTTTAATTATTAGTAGGCTTTCCTGGATTTGGCTGGTTTTGTTTTGTCTTGTGTAAAGAGTTCAGTTCTGTCTTATGTAATGCACTTGGTTGGTTCTTTCATTATACCATGCAAATTTTGCAATGCCACAAGATGAACATATTGTTTTCTAGTTGATCAAAATCAGTATTTCACAGCTTTTTTTTTTTTTTCCTTCCCCATTTTTATCAGTTATTTGAAGCTGGTGAGGGGGCTGGAGCACAAGCCGTGTGAGGAGTGGCTGAGGGAGCTGGGGTGATTGAGCCTGGGGAAGAGGAGGCTCAGGGGAGACCTTATTGCTCTGCACAACTACCTGAAAGGAGGTTGTAGCCATGTAGGGTTGTTCTCTTCTCCCAGGCAATGAGTGACAGAGCTAGAGGACACAGTCTCAAAATGTGTAAGGGAAGATTTAGAATGGATGTTAGGAAGAAGTTCTTCACAGAAAGAGTGATTGGCCACCGGAATGGGCTGCCCAGGAATGTGGTGGAGTCACTGTCCCTGGAGGTCTTTAAAAGGAGATTGGATGAGACACTTAGTGCCATAGTTTAGTTAATTAGAAGGTGTTAGGTGATAGGTTGGACTTTATGATCTTAAAGGTCTTTTCCAACCTGGTTAATTCTGGTTCTGTTTAAAATATATTTCTTCTTTGAAAACCTTACCTCCTTCACTCCTGTGGAATTTATGGCTAATTCTTCCAACCCGTAACAATTTATCTCTTTCTTTGTATATATGTTCTTAGATCTTTCCAGAATCTGACCATATTTCAGCGAAGTGACTGTCCTGTGGACTGCCCTCATTTCACTCACTAAGCTCTTGCTGTAACATTACAGCAAAAGCTGATAATGAATGTAGGTAATATTAATAAGGCATTTAAATAGTGCTATTTGCCTTTCAAACTTTTCAGTGAATGCAAAAGGAAAAATTACTAACTGGAGTAAGCGCAACACAGAAACATACATTAATTTTCAAGGTTCAGAAGTAGACTGAGAAACTTTTCTACAGTCAAGAAAGGAGTTACATCAATGTGGCATACCTTGTCCAAGTACTCTCTATGTCTCCTAACAAGCTTAAGTCCCTGAAGGTTTAGGGTCATGCTGATCACATGAGCTAAGAACTCATGATTTTTTCAGACTACTTTTAAGGATTCATGTAAGATATCTGGATAAGGGAACTGAGTGCACCCTCAGTAAGTTTGCAGATGACACAAAATCTGGTGGGAATGTGGATCTGCCTGAGGGCAGGAAGGCTCTGTAGCGGGATCTGGACAGGGTGGATCAATGAGTCAAGTTCAATTGTATGAGGTTTAACAAAGCAAAGTGACAGATCCAGCACTTGGGTCGCAACAACCTTGTGCTACACTTACAGGCTTGGAATGATGAGGCTGGAAAGCTGACTGGCAGAAAACAGCCTGGGTGCGTTGGTTGACAAGAGGCTGTAAAGGAGCCATCAGTGTACTCAGGCGGCCAAGAGGACAAACAGTATTCTGGTCTGTATCAAGAACAATGTGGCCAGCAGGACTAAGGAAGTGATCATGCCCCTGTATTCAGCACTGATGAGGCCGCACCCCAAATACTGTGTTCAGTTTTCGGCCCCTCACTAAGAAGCACATTGAGTTGCTGGAATGTGTCCAGAGGAAGGAAACAAAGCTGGTGAAGGGTCTAGAGAGCAAGTTTTATGAGGAGTGGCTGAGGCAATTGGGATTGTTTAGTCTGGTGAAGAGGAGCCAGAGGGGAGACCTCATTGCTCTCTGCAACTGCTTGAAAAGATGTTGTAGAGAGATGGTGGCGATCTCATCTCTAGTATCAAATGATATGAAGAGAGGAAATGGCCTAAAATTGAGGCAGTGGAGGTTTAGTTTGAATATTAGGGAAAATTTCTTTATGGAAGGAGTGCTGAGGCATTGGAATAGGTTACCTGGGGAGGTGGTGGAGTCACTATGCCCAGAGGTGTTCAAGAAAAGTGTGGACAGGGCAATTTGCGATGTGGTTTAGTAATCACGGTGGTATTAGGTCAATGGATAGACTCTATAGTCCAACCAAAACAATTCTATGAGATATTGACCTGCGTAATTGGAAAGCATCCAATATGAACTGGAGAATGTGATTTCTCTGTCCTAATATCGCGAGATATCGATTTAATTAATGTCAATATCCGTGGAGGGGGGTCCTGGAGCCCCTCAGGTTCTTTGGGTACGCGGTTGGCAGGAAAACAAATGCACGAGTTGATTAAAACGCCAGATAAACAGTTTAACAGTCAGAATTTAGGGAACAGAGAGTTTACATATAAACAGACCCCAGCTGCACCTACAAACCCGCGGGGGTGTGAGGTGGGGAAACAACGCTCCTTCCTGAGAAAGAGGGGAAGAAGGAAAAGGACCGACTTAGCCCGGATAGGGAGAGAGAAGGAGAGAGAGAAGGGGGTTAGCCTTGCCACTTCTCTGTAAAGCTGCGATGCTTTCTGCTGCCTTTGCTGTGTGCACGTGGCTGGAATTCCTCACAGCACAACAGGGAGACAAAGAAGGATGACAAAGAAGAACTCCTAACGGCCGCTGGCCCCTGCCTAAATACCCTAGGGGCGCATGAAACTGACCAATAGGTATTCAGCATTCTCTAACTGACTAATTGGTTCAAAAATAGTCCCACACGTACGTGCAGCCCGAGGTTTCCCTGGGTCCCGGGGCCACGTGGTATGCCCCCGCCCCTCAACCCCTTTCCGGACCTTATACAGAAGAGGGAGGAGAGACCCCAGGGACTGAACCAACTCTAGGGTGTTAATCACACCCATGCCAGGACGCCTAAGTTCAGATACTTAAATTTCACTAAATTAATTTTGCCTAGCCTATGGTATCTGTATGAGTGCTATACATGCATGGAGATGTGTAATCCAAATTTCTTTGAACAGTACTCCAGTTGTTGAACATTCAGGCAACTGAAGTCTTAGAACAGTTTGTAGTCAATATAGAAATATGTTACCTGCTAATTATATGAGGTTTAACAACAGTTAAAGAGTGAGCATTTCTCTCTATTCCTTTTTAAATGTGACAAATGGCTTCTCAAGATGAAGTGGTGTCTCCATTAACTAAAAATAAACTGTAAATGAAACTCTCATAGGTTTAATTGGCCAAACCTTATAGGTCAAATTACTTACTCAGACTTCAGTGCCAAGGGCCATCTAAGACTCTGGCGCATATGAGGATATTTGTACTTGGTTTGGCAGACATAGCATAAGATACATGGGAAACTTCCTAGAATGGCAGTCAGGAGTTAGGTAGGGTACCTTTGGGCATCGGAGATGGCATTGGATCTCCACGAGGAGACAGCATAATCAAGATCCAAAAATTGACATGTACATATGTGCATCATCCTAACTGTGACTGCTGATTTAAATCCATCCTTAAATTCTGCATTTTTTCATGTCACGAAACTCTTGTACTGGGTAAAACTGTTTGCCTATCAAATTAAGATGACAGATTGTTCTGTTGTGGGGAATCTCTAGGGCTTTGGTTAAAACTGTAGCAGTTTTGACATCATCGTGATCTAATGCTGTGAGCTGCTTTCATCCTTCTCAGAAAGCCACACTTTTGAAAATGACGCTTTATTGGTCAGCAGCTCCATTGCCATTATAACCATTAAAGTAATTCAAACTTGGATACATTAAGTTTCTATCACTTAAATTTCAAGACTGCTACCATAAGAAAAAGATTTAGACACATTACCTGCTTTCTCTCTCTCTCTCTCTCTCTCTCGTTCTATTGTTGCTTTTTTTAAACAATCTTGGTAGTCTTCAATCTGGGATGTCTTGAATTGGATTGTAGGGAGAAATGGAGGAACAGGAGTTGATGTTGACTTCTTGGGCCTGCCACAGGCAGCTTTGGTTGCATTCATGCAGTATACATATGTGACATATAAAACTAAGACGTCCAAAAGGCATCTCTGTGAATATGTTTGTGCACATTTGCTTTCAGTTTCAATGCATGAGAAAAAGGGTTCCTTCATCACCACAGAGAAAATGTTCAGATGAGGATTGCCCTGGTACCTCCTTTTCCAGGAATAAAACATGAATGGCTTAACGCAGACCTTGCAGCATAAAATCCATGCTCACAGGTCCTCAAAAGTACCACTCTTCTGTATTTAGATATTTGCACATCTTCTCACCTCATAGCAGAACCAGAATTTATTATCAAGTTAAATAAGGGAAAAAAGGTATTTCCTCAGTGTCAGTGCATATGTAATTGTTCTCACAGGTAAAGAAAAGCAAGAAGCGATAATGTGTTTGAGACAGTTTCATTTGGAAAGTGCTTTGTTAGCTTTCAAGTAGGTTACACCTCATGTGATTTGGTGGAATTACTTTCTTTTTTTTCCTTTTCATCTTGGATGAGGGTAAAGATTGATAAAGCTTGATAAAGCTCATGTGGTACAGAAAGTAGGTTACAGGAATTTCATTATTATAGAAATTCACCCACATTTTTTTCCTTGATTAATTTTCAAAGCATTTCAACAGCCATCACCAGCTTGTAGGTTCTTGTTCTCTCATTATTTACCATGCTTTGCAAGTATAACCTGCAATATATGTAAACACACTGATATACTAAGCTTACATCTCAGCTCAGCTGAATAAGTCTCATGCCAGTGATTCTGGTGAAGTCATCCTTGTTTCAGGCCAGTGAGGAATAGAAATCAAGCATTTGCATGTAGAATATTAAAAAAAAAAATAGTAACTGAGAAAAGAGGGCAATGTATTAACAGCTGATTGCGTTCTTCTTACCTTTGCAAAGGCAGCAGAGGCAGTGAATATGAATGTCTTGTTCAGAGACTTAGTACAGGAATGGAAAGCTCTGGGGTGGGTAGAAATGGAGATCTAATGTAAGATCTGGCCCATTTCTATCTTCCTGAAAACCTTAGAATTCTCAGGCACAAAGATTGATTTTTTTTCCTATGTTAATGCATTTGAATAATTTGACAATATTAGCCTAATTTTCTTGCCCATATTGAGGATTTTCCTGATTCCTATGTCTATTCATAGTTACAAATGTCTTTTTGCTGTGCTGTATCCCCACCCTGATTGTTTTAAAAATTATTTAAAATAACATTAAAATATTCATTTTATGGAAAAGCATCTCTACGATGTATACTAGTTCCCCTTTAATAGACACATTTCTTTACTAGTACAAAATATTACAGAAATTCATCTTTAGAAATTCAAGGACATAAACTTCCAAACAAAAGACAAGACAAAAGACAAAAAAAAAACTTTCAGGATACTGTTGCATTGCACTTCTGTTTACTGGTCTCTTGCAGGAAGTTTATATTTAAATTCAATATATAAAACATACATGCTTGCAAGTTGCTTTGGAAAATCACAGTCCTTTGCTGATATTTTATTTGTATGGAACACCTGAATTAGGACATCTGAACTGCTTTAGAATCATAGAATCATAGAATGGTTTACGTTGGAAGAGACCTCCAAGATCATCCAGTTCCAACCCCCTGCCATACACAGGGACACCTCCCAGTAGAAAAGGTCGTTCAACGCCTCATACAGCCTGGCCTTGAACACATCCAGGGAGGGAGCAGACACAACCTCCCTGGGCAACCCATTCCAGTGTCTCACCACCCTCACTTTAAAGAACTTTCTCCTAATATCCCATTCAAATCTCCCCTCTGCCAGTTTAAACCCATTCCCCCTCATCCTGTCATTACAAGACCTTGTGAATAGTCCCTCCCCAGCCTTCCTGTAGGCCCCCTTCAGATATTGGAAGGCTGCTATAAGGTCTCCTCAAAGCCTTTTCTTCTCCAGGCTGAAAAGCCCCAACTCTCTCAGCCTGTCGTCATAGCAGAGGTGCTCCAGCCCACTGATCATCTTAATGGCCCTCCTCTGGACTCTCTCCAACAGTTCCATGTCCTTCTTGGGGTGGTGGCTCCAGAACTGCACACAGTACTCTGGGATGGATCTGACAAGAGCAGAGTAAAGGGGGAGAATCACCTCCCTTGCCCTGCTGGTAATGCCTCTCTTAATGCAGCCCAGGACACGGTTGGCTGTCTGAGCCGCGTGTGCACACTGCAGGCTCATGTTGAGCTTCTCTTCCACCCAGACCCCCAGGGCCTTTTCCTCAGAGCTGCTCTCCAGCCACTCACCACCCAGCCTGTATTTGTGCTTGGGATTGCAGCGACCCAGGTGCAGGACCTTACACTTGGCCTTGTTAAATTTCATGAGGTTGGCCTGGGACCACCTCTTCAGCCTGTCCAGGTCCCTCTGGATGCCATCCCTGCCCTCTAGCAAGTCAACTGTGCCACACAGCTTGGTGTCATCTGCAAACTTGCTGAGGGTTCATCGATTCCTCTGTTCATGTCACTGACAAAGATGTTAAACAGCACTGGTCCCAGCACTGACCCCTAAGGGACACCACTTGTCACTGGTCTCCAGGTGGACATTGTGTCCTTGATCACCACTCTCTGCTTGCAACCATCCAGCCAATTCCTTATCCAGTGAGTTGTCCACCCATCAAGTCTGTGTTTTTCCAGTTTGGTGATCAGGACGTCATTCACACATATTCACAGAACATGGTTTTTGTACCAGTACCTAAAAAGTCCCATCTGTTTTTAACACCAAATCAATACTTTTCTCCAATATATTACTTATGAACATCTGGCTTCCATGCAAATTCATATTCCTTGTGTGGTTTCCTTCACTTTGCACCTGAAAAAGTGCAAGAAATTCTGAGAATTTGCCAAGTCATGTTGGTGCTCTTGGCACTTTGTATATCCAGAGAAATCTGATTCTTGTTCTAAGGCTCTGTTCAGCCAAAGAAAATGGTTTAGACATGCCTTATTATATGAAAGTAAGAAGATATTGATTTGTAGGCTTAATATTAATAAGTGTGCTTGAAAGAATGCTTCAATTGCCTGTTGGGAGCAATTTCATGCATGAGGAAGAACATGTTTCCACTTCTCTAAGCACTGGAAGATTTACCTGAAGTTCTAAACTCTCATAAAAAGCCAGAATTGTTTCCAACAAGCGAATTTAGGATGCCAAATTTGGTGAAGGACATTTTTTATCCATCAGAACAATTTCTAACCCTGGACAAATTCTAATCTGAGGGGTAGCTATTTTCCCTGAAATCACTCACCAAGATAAGCAATGAGACATCAGGGTTGTTTAATTGAATCTTGGTGCATAAACATGAGACAGCTTAGTAGTTCTAGCACAGAAAGGAAAATACACCAGTGGTTTCAGTCCCAGAGGCTATGTGGCTTTTGGAGTAGCATGGAGAAGTTAAATAGACTGGGAGCTGGCTGCAGAAAGAAGGCTCAGTGGCTTGGATATTGGGATGAAAAGCTCAGAGCTGGCCAAGAAACAATATATTTCTGGCAAAAGGGGCTATAATAGCCATGAAAGAGCCTTGTGGGTGGCCCATTAATAAGGGGAGTTACAGCTGGATTTGAAGAAGGCTGGCAGAAGAGGGTTCCTGGCTGCTGAATTTGCCAGCCTGTGTATGCTTGTAGCAAGACAATGGCCTACAGGGATTTGGCTGGACAAACTCCATCTTTAGACCCAGCAGGCATGGGACTTTCTTGAGGACTGAATGGAGTATGGTAATTTTACAGTAGTTGGTAACCATGAGAAGAGCGTCCCTCAGAAAAAAAAAGGAGATTGAGAAAGGTTATCTTCACTGCAGTAGGATCAAGTGAAAATACAGCATCCCTGAGAAAGCCTTGTTTAAACACATCTCTAATCTTCTGGGTACTAAAGCTGCACAGCCTCCTTAGACTATCTTTTCTAATTCTTTACACTTCCTAAAATTATACAGTATTTCCAATTTGAAAAAAAAAAACAAAAACAACTCCAAGACAACTCAAAGTACTTATTACCCTAACCTCTGTAGACTTGAAGTAAAAAGTTATATATATATATAAAAAAAAAAAAAAAAACAAAAACAAAAACTCAAAACTGAACTCTTAAAGGCATAAGAACAGGCCATCCCCATGTGCCAAGAGATGAGTTGACATGGAAGAAGGCTGGCATGGCCTAATAGAGACATTTGGTTGTGGCTTAGGGAGAAAAAGAGAGTCTATGGTTATTGGAAGAAAGGGCAGGTCACTTGATGACTACAGAGTTGTTGTGGGGCTATGCAGGAAGAAAATTAGATGGGCCAAAGTCCAACTGGAAATTAATTTGGCCTTAGCTGTTAAAGAGAACACAAAATGCTTCTACATATACGTGAGCAATAAACAGAGGACTACAGAGAATCTGTCTTTCTTTGAATGCAGCTGGGAACATAGTGGTCAAGGATGAGGAAAAGGCTGAGGTACACAATAACTTCTTTGACTTCTTGACCAGTAGTCTGATGAACACCCAGCTGAAGATAGGGATGGGGAGCAGAAAGAAGCTGCCATAATCCAAGAGAAGATGGTTAGTGGTCTGCTGCCATCACTGACACACACACAAGTGTATGGGGCTGGATGATATTCACCAAGGGTACTGAGGGAGCTGGCCACTTTCCATCATTCACTGGCTAACCAGTGAGGTCTGTGGTTATGGAGACTGGAAATGAGATGCCTGTCTACAAGAAGGAGGACCCAGGGGAACTACAAACCTGTAAATCTGAACTCAGTGCTAGAGAAGGTCATGGGGCAGAATATCTTGAGTTCTATTATGCAGCATGTATAAGGCAGCCAGGTGATCAGGCCCTGTTGGCATGGGTTCACGAAGGGCAGGTCCTATTTGACAAACCTAATCTCCTTTTATAACTGTAGGACACACTCAGTGTGGGAGTTGTAGACTGTGGATGTTGTTTCTGTGGATTTTATTAAAGCCTTGGACACTGTTTCTACAAGGTTCTCCTGGAGAAACTGGTTGCTCAAGGCTTGGTTGGGTGGATGCTTTACAGTGTAAAATCCTGTCTGGATGGCTGGGCCCAAAGAGTGGTGGTGAAAGGAGTTAATTCTGGTTTGTGGCCTCAGTTTTATGGTGAGTCTTTTTTAATATCTTTATCAATGATCTGGATGAGGGGACTGAATGCACCCTCAGCAAATTTGCAGATGACATCAAATTGTGTGGGAGTATTAATCTGCTTGAAGGTAGAGAGGCTCTGCAGATAGATCTGGACAGGGTAGATTCATGGCCTGAGGTCAGTTGGATAAGGTTTAATTAGGAGAAGTTGAAGGTCCTTCCCAATCTTATCTCACTATCTGTCCCATGTGCCAGATAAGCGAAGGTAGATCAGCCAGGGGGGTTAGCAGCAGGAAAGTAGTGAAGTTACACAGATCCAGCTAAGAGGGCAGAGACGCAGCAGCCAGCACAGCTTAAACCCACTCTATCTTATCTTTGTTTTGATTTTAACTTTATACCATTTCAGTAAACAAATGAGTGAAGGAGACGCTAGAATGTTTTCCTTTCTCAGCCTATAGTCTAATTTCTTATTAAAATACTCAAATTAGTTCAAACCAGCATGCTATGATTCTATGAGATATTGACCTGGGTAATTTGAAAGCATCCAATATGAACCAGAGAATGAGATTTCTCTCTCCTAAGTTCAAATATTTCAATTTTGTTACAGCTTTATGATCTTAAGGTCTTTTCCAACCAAAAAAAATTATATGATACTATGACTCTGTAAAATATAGATCTCCTGCAAAGTCCTCATTCATGCCACATACAGCAGACCACAGAAAATTACAACTGCCTTTTAGAAGCAAGATGACATAGTTGTTCGGATTTACTATGTGAAGCCAATCACTTAATGCTCTCTTCTGTATTAAATCTACATGTGCAACATACTCAATTTCACCATTACTGAAACTTACCTTTTTATATCAAATACTTCTTCAGATTGTTGTGCTTTTCTGCAAACCTTGCATGCTGTCTTCACCTATTCAGTTTTTAATGAAAGTTTTTTCTTCTAAACTATTTTTTAAAACTGAGGAATACTAAGGAAGGAGAGATGCATGGAGAACTTTGCTTAACAAAAAATAGTTGACAAATAGCTCTGAGGCAGATATGTGTTTTCAGATATGAACTTGCCTAAACCATCATCTACACAAGATGTCTTTGAGATAGTGACATGTGGAAAAATCTCAAACTTCCAAAAGTCAAGATACATCCTCCTGCTGCCTCTCTCTCCATATAAGACATGATTTTCTCCAACAGAGAAGTGAATTGCAGTGGATGAGTCACAGAATCATAGAATGGTTTAGGTTGGAAGAGACCTCCAAGATCATCCAGTTCCAACCCCCTGCCATACACAGGGACACCTCCCACTAGAACAGGTCATTCAACACCTCATACAGCCTGGCCTTCAACACATGCAGGGAGGGAGCAACCACAACCTCCCCGGGCAACCCATTCCATTCCAGTGTCTCACCACCCTCACTTTAAAGAACTTCTTCCTAATATCCCATTCAAATCTCCCCTCTGCCAGTTTAAACCCATTCCCCCTCATCCTGTCATTACAAGACCTTGTGAATAGTCCCTCCCCAGCCTTCCTGTAGGCCTCCTTCGGATATTGGAAGGCTACTATAAGGTCTTCTGGAAGCCTTTTCTTCTCCAGGCTGAAAAGCCCCAACTCTCTCAGCCTGTCGTCATAGCAGAGGTGCTCTAGCCCTCTGATCATCTTAATGGCCCTCCTCTGGACTCTCTCCAACAGTTCCATGTCCTTCTTGGGGTGGTGGCTCCAGAACTGCACACAGTACTCTGGGAGGGGTCTTACAAGAGCAGACTAAAGTGGGGAGAGCAGAGTAAATGGGTTTGAGCATTGGGTTTTTCATTGTTATTATTTAAATTATATAGGAGGATTAACTTTTTGTGATCATTGAAATAAAAAAAAAGAAACAAACAACTTTTATTTTCACAGCATTTTTTCACCATTAGTTTTCCCCTTTTCCTGATAAAGGTAAATTCTGGTTTCATTGTTATGTTTTCTTTAAATTAGATTTTAAGATACAATTAGGATTTTTTTCTTCTAGTTCATTTTCTTGGTAATCTAAACAAACATATTCCATTGTATGCTCTCAAGAAGTTGATTTTTAATAGTCATTTTAACGTAATAATATGTCTCGACTATCTCAGAGTCTGGCTCACTTGCACCATTACAGTTTCCTTCTACTTTCATCCATCCACAGAGTCTTTCAACAGATAGGACTCTCGGTTCTTGGTATTCATCACATTAAGCATTTTTTTTATACTACACTGTTATACATATTGTGCTTTCATCCTTTATTATTTAATCTGTGCTCAGGTGCTCAGGAGATTTTTGAGTCATAAGAAGGTGATCTCATGGATTGTAGTGGTAATCATAGAAAACATCACAATCAACTGAAAATGTAAATATCAAAATGGATATTGCTTTGCAGCTTTTTTTCCTGTATGAAAAGACAGCTCCAATTATCTCAAACATCTCTTAGCACACACTGGAGAATTATTCACTGTAAGCTAAAGAAACTTCCTGCACAGTTAACTGGTCCTCTTCTCTTGTTGAGATTCCCATTCCCATGAGGAAGCAAAGCTGAGTGTCTTTTGTATTTCCCTATGTCCTGTGCTGAACAGAAAGCCTAAGGTCTAGCCTGGCATTAAGGAATTGAAATAAGTAGACAGTGTATGCAACGGTGGCTTCTGGGAATGGTTTCAGGACTTTGTATTTCCTCATTATTTTGTGCCTTTTTTTTTTTTCTTTGTCAAAGGGTAAACATTTCAAGCTAAATTATTCAGAAGGGATTTAGGAGGTGTTTTCTTTAAGTTCTTCTGAATACAAATGTGTGAAAAGAAAGAAAAATCACACATTCTGCTTTGGTTTTGTGGTTTTGTTCACTGGTTACACTGAGATCTTTGAGGAGGAATTGTATAGATGTGTGGGGTAATCCGGTTCACCCTCTTCCTGAGTAGGGTTTTCATATGAAGCCACTTCAAACCACTACTTGGAGAGGGCTATCTCAAGTGCACTAAAGGAAAGAAAAACAAAAACCTTGGAAATGAAGAGCCAAGACAAAATCTGAAGTGATTCTACTGGCAAGAACAGCATGCTAGAGGTACTTCTTTAGCAACTTGAAGACACTGAGTATTTTCCAGGAGATGGTATTGTAGAAATGGTTGGCATATTTTAGCAGTATAATCCCAGCACAAGGCTTCAGAGAAGAGTGAATTCACTCTCTTGAATAAATATCTTCTTTACATGTCATTAGAGAGATGTAGCTTCTTAAAGTATAAAGTAGAAATTAAAGTAGAAGCTATGTGCTTCTGGATCATCACACTGACAATACAATGTTTGCAAACATATAGATGCTTGTAATTTAAAAACAAACATGCAAACAAACAAAAAATGCCCAGTATCTGTAATTGTTACAATTATGACATGCCACAGCACAAATATTCTGCATGAAATCAGAAAAAAAAAAAAAAATTGACCCCAGTACAGTAGTGTCCCTTAAGAGCTGCTTAAAATGTCATCTTCCAGACTACTGCATCCTGCAGAACATGGGAGCAGATGGCAAGCCAGCACCCTGGGATATGGCTGACTGTAAAACAAGGCCTTGTCTGTGTGTCACTGTAAAGACTCAAAATTTTAAACACACATGTTTTGAAAAACTTGTGAGGCTGCTAATATGGGAAGTGAGTAAGAAGAGAATAAAAGGTTTGTTTTTTTTTTTTTACATCTCAGAAAAGAGAGAAAACTGCAAGATGTTATGCTTTTTGTAGAGAGTGAGGACTTAAGGCTTGGATATGCTGAGTAACCTGCTGAGCCTATGTGTCTTGGTTAGGCTGAATAAGATTTAATGTTCTTAGTATAGTCACCATCTTGCTTCAGTGTGCCCACAGTGTAGTTTGGAAAGAAAGAGTAAGTCCCAGAAAGCTATGCTCTCCATGGCACACTGTTGAAAAGAGCAGTGGGCTGCCTTCTTTTGAGAATGGTCCTTTTTGTACTCTGGTATTCATGCATGCTGAGCATTATTCCTCTCATCAGATATTACAGGTATTGCTATTATTACTATTTCATGTGATAGAGTGTTTCCTTTTAAGCATGAACCATTATGCTGTCTGAAGTACAATTATTCTTTAGCAGCTGACTCCAGAACAATTTTGTTCAAAAGCAACATACCGTTCCAGATATTTTTATAATTATATTCTTTCATGGCCTACAAAGTCATAAATGGCAAGGTGCAGGCATGCACAAGAAGTTGTGCACCTATTGGCTTGTGACACAAGGTCCAAATTTTTGTATCTATTCTCTGTCTCAGCATGACCTGTGATGTTTTGGAGCAGTGTCTTTGAGCTAGGACAGCTATTTCTGGGTAGGTTTCAGGTATTCAGCTGTGATAGACTTTGAAACCTTCTTGACACTAACCCCATTAAAACAAAGTTCAGTACTGTAATGAAGCACTACTCTTCCTGTGCTTAATTTTAATTACATGCTTAAGAACCTCATTTACCTTTATCATGTGAATGAGAGTCCCCCAAACAAACAATAAATGTGACTTCACCACTTACCACAAATCTCAAATACAAAATGTGGCATCGAAAGATAAGGATAAGCTTGGTGTAAAAGAACACAAATATAGTTAATTTTCTTTATGATCTATTTTTTGTGAATTTTTGTCATAGGGTTGGAACTTTCCAGCAGCCTTGTAAGACTTTCAGGGATGTTGCCAGGGAAGCAATGAATTCCTTATTTGCATAGAAAGGGAAAGGCAAAGACCCTGGTGCTATCCATGGCTTTTGACTTGAAATTCCCACCAACCCCCCACCCCCAGAAGTCAATGGGGAGAGATGTAAGACATCAAAACTTTGATGAAGGAGAGATAGAATTACATTTGTCTATATTCTTTTACCCTTTGCCAAATAGTTTCCAACCCTAATATCAAGAATGTAAGATTTTTCTTAATTGAATAAACATGCCTTGATTATCCAGTGCTAGATTTGAGGCCAAGGGAAGGTGGCAGATTCAGCTTACATTCTATTACCAGAGGTAAATTTTGCAAACTCCCCTCATGATATGCACAACTGACATGATTCTCAGTGTTTTCAGCCAGGTTGGAAGGGAGTGCAAAGTGCTGTATCAAGAAAGGTGTTCCTGGCAGTCACAGACAACTCCTTCTCTTTCAGGATCAGGTAACAAAGACAGACTTCTCACATCAGACCCCATGGGAACCTTTCAAACCAGTCTGTGGCTTCAAGGAAAAATGTAGCACAGGATAGGAAATAGAAACAGGAAAGTTTTAATGAGAAATGTTGGACCATGCTAATATATGAGATTGTGTTAAAAAAAAATTAATTTATAAACCCTGCAAAGTTGCTGCTACTGTGAAATGTTCAATAAAAAATGTTTGCATCAGAACTAAGAGGCAGCTTCTTTTGTCTAATAATCTCCCTGGAATTAGTCCACCCTTTGACATGAGATCCCTGCTGTAAAATACTAGCCTGTTCTGCCTGTTCTACCTGTTCTGAAAGATACTTAGTAGTTTGCCTATTCTAGTGATTTTGCTTGTATCAGTTTGGCCCAAAAGGCTTCTCTCTCTACTATCACACTCATGCCTCAGGAAAGTTATCACGGACCTTACTTGAAAGTCTGTGTATAACCAGACCCAGGTTTCACAGTAGGTTGTTAAATCCAAGAGACAAGCTACAAACATCCAATGTTTCATGGAGATTCTTCACAGAACAACGTAATACATGCCATAAAAATATGTATTACAAATGCTAAAGTAAGGTATCTGTTACCTGACCCTCATGCCTGTTTTCTCCAGACATGTCCAAGATAGACAATAGACATACCTCGGTACACAGCTTATCGGATTATAATTGAATTTGTCATTTGACTCTTCTTTCCTGTTACCTGCATAATCCTCTCCCGTTTATGAACCATACAGTGATTTTTTGGTGTATTTTTCTGAGATACCCATCCCCCATACAATTTCTTTGACTAGCAAGAAAAGACAGTATGTTTGTGAAAGTCATCTCTTCTCTATTCCATGTGGAGAAAAGTAAAATGCTGAAACTCTGCCTACAAGACTGTTTGTGTAATAAGATGAAATACATAAGAATCCTCACCATAGGAAAATAAAAGCAAGAAGCCAAGTAATGTTAGATGTAGAGAGACATTTGTTTGGAATGTTCTGAGCAACAGATTTGTACTCATGCTTCACTGTGTATTACCAGAAGCTCTTGGTATAAGTTATGAAAATCTGAAAATCTTGAAAACATATCTACTGCAATCTATACACTGATATTCTTCTCAGATTGAAAAGGTAAAAAAGATGTAGAGAGAGCTGCTATTTTTCCCACAAAATTGATGACCATTATACTGACATTAGTTGATAGTTATTGTTGGATTCTTTTTTAGGTTGATAAAAACAGATGCAGAAGATATTTTCTAAATACAATAGTGTGAAATGTTATCTCTTGGGATGGTCTCAGAGTAGATATCACCATTATTACCAAAAGGATAATCTCCTAAAGAGCTTGTCTGATAATTTTTGTTTGTACTTTTGCTCTTCTTTTGCCCACTTTAGATAAAGCATTTAAAATAAAAAGCAGCATAAGAAAAAGTGCACATTGTACAGTAAAATAAATAATATCACCATTCTAAATCATGGGGACAAAATTGGAAATCGGGTTACACAAAATTGCATAGTGCACTGAGAGTACTTTTAAGTAAAGTCTTCCAGAGATACTAAGAGCTGTCAAAACAAGCAAACCAACTTTACTGGAAAGAAACAGAAAGCAACTGCACAGACAGAAACCTATGCTCTTCTGTGGAAAATATTCAAATGCAAAACACAGCACTGAAGTGATAGTAATTCCACTTGAAATGGGAAGGATAACGAGTGAAAAGGCTTAACTTAAAATAATAGTGCCTAAAGTACAGGTCTTCTGAAAGGTCCTAATTAAGCAAAGAAAACTGCCCAAGAATATTAGCATCATGAAATGACTCAGATAATTTAAGTATCCTGATAATGTAATTGATAAAATATTGATCTGGCATTTTTAATCCAGTGATTGCCCAGGTTAATTATGAACTTGTGAGTAAAGCATGTGTTACCAAAACATCAGAACCAAAATTTTACTCATAAAATATACACTCACAGAGAGGTTATTGTACATAGAGCAAGCACACACCTATTGAAAGTAGGCAGTGGAGCATGCAAAATTGCCTTCTATCTGTGTAGTGCAAAGGAGTTACATAGATCCCTTCTGTTTTTAATAATGGGGCTCAAAGGAGAGACAGCTTAGATACTGTGTATCGCTAATAATCGGAAAAGGTGCACTGGAGCCTGCATAACTGTAACAGAAAGGGTTATAGCAATGCCTGTGAGCAACTATGGAACAGAAAGAAAAAATGCTGAGCTGTGAAAAACAGTTCATATTCCTTTAATGTTTTTCTTAGAAGCCTAATTAGACATGTGCAAAAATTTGATTTTTCAGTTTGGTGGCTGAACCTAAAAAATATTTTCTAATTTGTTTCTGGTCAACTCTGATCTATTTCCTTTTTCAACAACAGAAAATGCAGCAGCAACAATATGAAAAATAATTTTGTAGCTATTTTTTCTATAAATTAAATAGGATTTGAATTCTGCAAGGACTAATCTTCTTTTTTTTTTTTTTTTTTATACCATAGTGTGCAAATATTTTGGTAGACCTAAAACCTTTCCTCTCATCAGAGGTTTTTCCCCATTCTAATCTGAATGCAGGTTCAATCTGCATTGTGAAAAGCCTTTTTTCCACCGATTTTTCGTTCTTAGACTTAATTCTGCCTTCACATAAGTGGAGCAATGTAGCTTTCTCAACCACAGGGTCCAAACTCAGCAAAGCACTTTTATCTGTCCTTAGTGACAAGGAATCTGAGAATGCATTTTTATTTCTTTCTTGAAAACTGGGTCAATTAAAACAAAAGTAAAAATTAGGCAATCATTTGAGCAGCTTACTCCTGCATTTGTGTCCTTCCTTCACTTACTTCTGTGGTAAGTACAGTAACTTTTGCAGATTTTCTAAGATCTTATCTGACCTCTTGGGGATCCCTACAACGTACACTGAAGAAGTAGTGGTAGAAGGTAGAGTAGAAGTTCCCAATCCACGCTGCTGATTCCTGAACTGAGGAGCCCTTGATGTGCTTCTGCTCTCCAAGGTCTAGATCCACACTTTTGCCCCAAGCTGGTTGTATCCTGGGGTGATCTCTAGCTGTGTGCAGCTTTCCCTACATTGATTATTGTGTGGAGGAGATCCAGAAATATGGGCTAGATAAGTTCCATGGAAGACTTAGGTTATGTTCCCAGCCCTTTTGACTAAGTAAACCAGGATCCCTGAGTATTTCCTGCAGTGCAGACCTTCAGCAATTGAGGAGCTGCAGGCCACTGCCACTCCACCAGCACCTCACTAGTCAACTCGCTACCAAAAAAGAAAAAAAAAAAAAAAACCAAAAAAACCACCCACACCAAGAAGAGCAGATGCAATAAGATGCAGTTGATTGTAACAGCAGATGAAGAAAATTGACTCTGTCACTTGGGCAAAATCAATAAACTGGAAAACAGGAAAAAAAACCCTAAAACAAATTCTTTAATAGCCTTGACTACCACTTGTATCAACAGTTCTCAGGATTTTTTCAAAAAAATAGTGCCATACAGCTTTATGTAGTTGTCCAAACAACTTTATATTCTTTCAGTTTCTTTACACTTTTCCTTATTTCAGTCACATATGAATTGCAATTTAAGACAATAGTAAAAGCCTTTCCTCCTATTTAGGATAAGCTGGAGGAAGCTCAGTTCAGGATATTAGAGTCACAGCCAGATCGAGAGCCCTTTGTTAAAACCTGCTTTTGGAGAATCCTGACCCCTGCTGCTGCCTGTTTTCTGAGAGCTGTGCCACCACTTTTAGCAAACTGGGCTTTCTCTCTTCTTCAGAGGATGCTCATCAGATTCAGACTAAGAAATTTTTGTTCCTGAGTTGGGAATGAAGCAGCCTTTGCTGTCTACTCTGCCAACTCTGTGGGTAGCTTCTATTTCTCCTTTCTGTCTGTTCAGGCTCCAACCTAGAGGTTCCTGCCTCTAACCAGAGAGAATCCCTGCAGCTGCACTGCACTTAGATCCAGTCTGGTTCCTCATCCCAGACTCAGCTACTATTCAAATGACAGTGTATATCTTCCCATTTTCAGTTACAGCTAAAGTAGATATTTTTACCCTTCCTTCCAACTGTTTACTAATTTACCCCCTAGAAGAATTTCAAATATGTGAATCCTACTGATGAACAAATGTGAAAATCTAAGGATAAGGGTCATCCTACAGTGAATGTTTCAATATGTGCATGCATACCTCTTTTTATATACAGTCATGAGGAAGTGCAACAAACAACAGTGCTGTGTCTGTGCATACCTAAATGTTCCTAAAATTTGAAGGCAATGCAATACTGCAGGAAGTGACCAGGGAACAGAAAAAAATACTATTCCAGCTGAACTGAATCATACTGGCATATTGTGAAGACACAGATTTCCATCAGTTCTGCCACATTACTTGACTTAGACCAAAAGTCTGGGTGTGTGCGCCATGACAAAAATCTTTACGGCACTAAAACAAATCCTGAACTCTGCTTTCCACAGAACAAGCATCTGCATGCAATTGCAGCCCATGTTTATTGCATGTTTCTTATTGGCCTCAACATCTTCTATCAAATTTTTTCTTCCATAATACAATGCATTTAAGCAACTTGCTTACAGCATGATCTCTAGACTAGGTGTTACAGTGGACGACTACGTGAAAAACTCTCAGGAACAGAAAATATATAGCAGGTAGATATAGCCGGATTCTGGTGAAATCAGGGAAGTATTAAGGAGGGAGAGAGTTTGTTCTAGCTAGATTCTGAGGTGGGTCCAGCCCTCCCAGACCTGCGGACAAAGACAGCTACACACTCACACAAACAAGCAAAGCATACAACATGTCCCTTTATTAATATGAGTCAGGACTTCAGGTAGTTTGGTGTGGAGCAGTCCAGGATACCTAAAATAAAGACCCAAATCTGTTCAGACAGCTGAGTCCCATCCTAGGTAAGTAGATGACAGAGAGCAGAAAATAGAAAGCATCTCAACTACATAAATATAAAATCACACTAATCTCTTTGAGTAGTTGACTGAATCTGCACTGACTTTTGGGAGCTTTAACACCTAGATAGAGCATATAAGTGGACAACCTGGTTTAAGTGTCTTAATCTGAGAGCTAGAACTTGACCCTATGAATCTCTGGCCTTTTCTTCAAGACAGTTTTTCTCTGGCAGTTGGTTTCAGAGTCATACTGACTTAGAGCTGAGCTACTGGCTATTGTAGGCAAGTTAGACTGAGTCTAGACATTACTTCTATATCATGCAAAATCTAAAATTGTTTATTAGATTTATAGTAAATACAGTCAGATTATTTTAGAGTGAACAGAAAGAGCCATCTGTGAGACTTCTGACCAAACAAAAGGCTAAATGCCAACATTTAACTGAAGTTTCTTGCCAAGGTGAAAAAAACCCAACTTGTACTTATATAAAAGCCACTCATTCAAAACTATCACATTATAACTAGCTGCTGCTACTATCTCATGTCCATTCAGTAGTCCACATATATAATGACCCAGTCTAATTGTTGCACAAGGACGTTCTATCATTGCAAAGGGGCCCTTCAGCTCTCTCACATGCAGATTTTGAAAGGAGGGCACAGAGAAACCTGTCACTAATGCTTTTACCCATCCTTGCAAGTAAGGCCTGAGCCCCATTCGCTGTATGTTGTACAAGAATACCAAATTGTATCTTCCCAGGACATTTAATATATTTCTTTAACTTCTAGATTTTTCAGTCTCATGGCCTTTACTAAAAACCATTGCATATAAAATGAATACATAAATGAATGGCAGCAGCATTAAAAGAAGCAGTGCCAAGAGGCTTTGAGAGAAATAGTAGATTATTTCTGACCAAAACATCTGTGAGTTCCAAAATGATAGCTGAAAAAACAGGAGCAGGGGAAATGAGATCTGTTCTACCAGTTCTGACTACAACCCTAGCAAGAAAATTTTCCCTGACACATAATCATCTTGGGAAAAATCAGCTCTACATCTAAGCAGTTGTACTTCAAACTCTTTAAATATGACAGCAAGCAGGTTTTTTCATGTAAAGATGCAAGGTAGAAAGCTATATATTTTTAGCATAAAAGTCTATGGCTTGTTGCAAACAGGCTGATATTGTTGTAGAATATAACTTCAATTAATTTGCAGGAAACATTTTCCAAAATAGAAAAAAAATCCTACAAGTGAAATCTTTATAGACTAAGTGGCTCATCTTACAGCTATCTGTAAATTCAGTTCCTAGTCCAATTCCTTCTTCAAATCTCAGTTTCAATCCACATGTGTTTTACTGGAGTGTGTTGGTTTGAGCTAATTGGAGAATTTGAGTGAGAAATTAGACTATTGGCTGAGAGAGAGTTAAACATACAGTGTCACTTCACCGAGTTTCACTGAGACAGAAAAAAAAAATTGTTTTGAGAATGTTCTCAAAACATGAGATAGCCAGTGTGTGCTTGCAGAGGGCCAGTCTGGCTTGGGTCTGTGCTGGCTCCGGCAGCTTTTTTCCTTTGTCTCTTTGCCTTTGAACTAATTCAGAGTTAAATCACTAAAACGACTAATTTCTGCTTTTATTACTAATCTCCCCGATCTTCAGCTTATCTGCAGCACCATCAAGTGGTGAGATAAAGCTGGGGGAAGGGGGGAAAGGTGGTAGGGGGGTTTGATTATCCTCTCTTGGGGATTTTGGTCTCCGGGAGGGGTGAGGTGTCTGTATTCCCTTTTTACTGTATATTTCTGTAAATATCTGTTATATCTTGTAAATATTTGCTTCTATATTTGCATTGCTGTAAATATAAAGCTTCATTTATTAACTTCCAGTGTGTTTTTCTGAGTTTTAGCTGGGGTTTAAAAAGGTGGGGGGGCAGGTCACTGCAAACCCACTACATGGAGTTGCAGATTATGGAGTTGGTAATGTGAGCTCTCTGCCCAGCACCACCAATACCAGAAGAAAGACCACATTAAACTGTATAGGCATGAGACTTTAGCTGCCTTTTCAGTGGTACTTTTGAACTTGATATTGAAGGTCTTTTCCAACCTAAATGGCTCTATGATTCAATCTTGACCACTGCCAGGTTGTGCCTGTTCATTCACTTGCTACTGCAGTTCTCAAGATTTCCCTTCTCACGAATTAAGGAGAGGTGGAGCATGAATTAATCATTACATAACACATCATCTAATCCCATTATCACCATTGTGGGACACCATGTACTAGTATTTCAGTATCATGGAGGCTCTACAGAACATCCTGTCCATGCCTTAGCCCTGGTTATTGGACATAATATAACATCTACCCTTTGCCCAATGATTTATTTGTCTTCGCCACAATTCAGCTCAAGTCAGCAGTCAGTGGGCTGATTTTAGCCAAGGTGGTTTCCATAAGGAATACTTGGGAGCTCCTATTGGCATTCTGTTTTGAAATTACAACCTATAAAAAAAGAGGGGGAAACTGATAAAGTTGTTGGCTGGCTGACACATGAGAAGATTGACACAGAGAACAGTGTTGCAATACTTCTCCTGCTAATAAAAAGAACACTTCAGACAGAACACACTTGAAGCCTTCTTGCAGTCTTATCACAGAAGAATAAAAGCAGTGTGAAAACCACAGTGTGACAGGCTCATTTAAGTGCAAGTATATGATACTTTCTATTTCATCCTCCTCTAGCCTTGCTATCAGCTTCTTCCCAACATCAGTTTTGTTCACTAAAACCAACTTTTCCCCTGCATTTAAATTCCTTCTTTGTGTTTCCTTCTTCTGCAAGACAAGTATAAAAGTACAATCACAGCAGAAAAGCTGTGAGGGGATGCAGACTGGAACAAAGAAGTTGTTCCAAGACAGATAGAGGGAATTAGAAAATCAATAGTAAAGAAAATTTGGGGTTTTTTTCCCAGATTGTAGTTTTTATCTCATGAATGTTTCTGAGGTGAGAGCAGCCCAACTCTGCTGAAACTACAAGAAAAAAATAGCAGAAAATTGTCAGAGCAGAAGAAAATATCAATGTCCTTACCATCCTTGTGCTTAAGTAAAAATAAATGAGTCAAACCAGAAAATGAGTAACTGAAGATAAGCCCAGTACTTCTTCTTACTAGTATCAGGTGATAGAATGAGAAAATAGTAGCCTGAAACTGTGACAGGGGAGGTTTAGATCAGACATGAGGAAGAATTTATTTGCTTCCAGAGCGATCAGGCGTTGGAACAGGTTGCCCAGGGAAGTGGTGAAGTCACTGTCCCTGGAAGTGTTCAAGCAATGTGCGGCCACAGCACTTTAGGATGTGTTTTAATGGCCATGGAGGTGTTGGGTTAAAAGTTTGGCTTGATGATCTTGGACAGCTTTTCCAATCTAAACAATTCTATGACAACACAATACTACTCACCCATGAGCTTCTACTTCTGCCAAGTACTTCAGCTCACTCGTGAGCTGAAAGAAGCAGCTGAACAAAGAGGAGCTCAGCCTAAGTAAGGAGGCCCAGCTTGATGTTAAAGTGACCATCAAGCCTCTATCCTGCCTAACCATGGGGTCACCAGGCCCCCCTGGCCTCTGTCCTTCTCCCATTCACTCAACGTGCACCCTGGGCACTACCAGTGCCCAGTTAGGCACAACTCGAGGCTTCTGTCTTTTCTGTGGACCATTAAAAAGGGGAGCAGGCAGGGAGGGCAAAGTGGTCACACCTGAGGTGGGAGAAGACTCGACAGAATCCAGGTGCTCTGGGTTTGGCGGGGAAAAAGGGTGAAATGCAGTGTGGGGTGGGAAACAGAAAGGTATGGTGGAAAAAGGAGGTGGTGATGAAAGGAGTGAGATAGAGAAGAAAAGAATGGAAATTAAAAGAGGAAGATGGGGGGAAAGGAAAGAGATGGAGAAGAAATGACTAAGATGGTGGAGAAGTGGGATAAACAAAAGTAATAAATATGAGAACTGGACTGTGGAAGAAAAAAAAAAATAATAAAAAGGTGGTCCTGCTCTGGCAGGGGGGCTGGACATTCTGTGATTCTGTGAGGGACATAATTTTTATGTATAAGAGTGTATGTGTATATGTGTGTGTGCGTATAAACATATTTGTGTGTGTAAACAATATATATACAATATGTACATAAATATATGCATTTATACAGCTACTTACTTTTGTAAGTACTTACACCTGAGAAAATTAAATATGGGATCTTGTTGCTGTAGGTCTTATTCTTCCTTGCCCACTACATTACTCTTTGTTACATTCACTTATCACAGCATTGTAAAAATTACTTTATAAGCATCTGAATTCTGAGAAATACAATGCTGCTCAGTCTCTCAGTTGCTGTTTAAAATCCATAAATTAATTAGCTGCTGTAAGAGGCACTGAGATTGGGTTACAAATTCTCAGAAAACTGACTCATGATATAAAGGCATCACACAAATTCACAGCTATTATTTTCATTTTTAATAAAATCTATAAGGCAAATGTACATTAGGCAGCAAGCTGATGTCACTGACAGCCAGCTGAGTCCTGTGCAAATACCTTCATGGCTGGGAATGACACCAAGACTTTGCTAGCTCTTCAGGAGACAGGAAGAAGTGCAAGAAATGCAAAATCTCTCACGTATGTTATTCTTCAGACTTCAATTCAGATGGCTATAATGTAAATGCCTAGGTTTAAGGTAACTGTCCCCAGGTAATTTTACCTGGAGGTAAAACATCTTTCCATTGTCAGATTCAAGGATCAGTCTGACTCACCAGATGCAAACACTGTGTAATTACATAGCCTAATTGCGGTTGGAATTTTCTCCAGTTGTAACTTTGTTATTTTAAACTTTGGAGATCTCTTCAGTTTATTTGAATCACATCTGCTCAAAGCACAATTCTGAAATTTTGCCTCCTGCTTTTTTTACCAACATAATGATTATAATTATAATCTCACTTGAGTTAGCACTCCTTTTGATGTGGCTTCTGAGGGTTAAAAGTTCACCATACAGGGAACAATATTCTTTAAAAAAAATGCTGATTTTGACTTATGTAAAATATTTCATTCTAGAACCATCAGTCTCTTCTTGAAAGCACAAGAGAGATCCAAGCAATCTGAAAGAAAAGAACTAGGAAGCTTAGATTGAAGCTAACCACAATGTAGCAGAAAGTAGATTCTTTACTTTCCACACAGTTCCAGTGAGCTAGTATTGTGTCTTTTAATCTTCTTCCTAAGATCCAATCTAAACCTATTCTCTTTCAATTTAAATCCATTTCCCTTTGGGTTATTGATGGACACTCTTGCAAGAAAAGTCCTTCTCCAGCCTTCCTGTAGATTCCCTTTAGGTATTGGAAGGCAGTTATAAGGTCACTCTGAAATCTTCTCCAGGCTGAACAATCTCAGTTCCCTTAGCCTATTCTCATAGCAGAAGTGTTCCAGCCCCTGGATCCTCTTTGCGGCCCTCCTCTGCCCTTATTCCAACAGATGTATGTCCCTCTTGCAGTGAGGACACCAGAACTGGACACAGTATTAGAGGTGGAGTTTCACAAGAGCAGAAGCACCACAACCCTCTGAGAGACCAAAATCCCCAAGAGGGGTAACCAACCACCCCTACCACCTTTCCCCCCTTCCCCAATCTTATTTCACCACCTGCTGATGCTGCAGTTAAAATGACATGGGTCGGCCAGGGGGGTTAGGACTAGGAAAGAAATCAGTAGTATTACTGAGAGTTAGCTACCAAGGCAGAGACAAAGGAGACCATGCAAGAGAAGGAGCCACAGCCAGAGAGGTCTGAAACCGTCTGCCCTATCTATATTTTGGTTATAACTTTTTAAAACAACTTTTTTTTCTTTCTCAGTAAAGCTCTGGATGAAGTGACATACTGTGTTTTCCTCTCTCAACCAATAGTCTAATTTCTCACTCAAATTCTCCAAGTAGTTCAAACCAGCACAAACTTGTACCATCTTTGACTACCAAAACCTTGCATCCCACCTTCTACGAAAGGACCCATCTTGTGTCTGGATGCCAAAACAAGGCAAACCTTCACCTCACACAGGGTGCAGCAGCTCCTCTCTCATGGGGATAAATTTTATCAACACCTGACGTTCAAAGCTTTCACTTTTCATCAGCCTCATTTAATTGCCTTCAACTTCTTCTATATTAACAACTGTATAGTCACTCTCTCCTAGGCAATTAAACCACCAATGCATAGGGAGTGCAAAAGAGAGTTCTGTGAACCAGTGCAAGAGAAATAGAAAGAAATGCAGTGGAAAACCAGATCATGCTCAAGATAGAACATAAAATATCTGCAAAAAGCTTAACAGGATTTAAGAACCAAGGAAGATAATGGAAAGAATGAACTGCAAAGTAATGTTTGAAAAACCTGTCAAAGCATGGGGAAGCAAAGACTAGTTCCACTATGCTGACTACTGCTGACAGTGGTAGCCAATCTGTGGCTAGCATAATGAAAGTCTTCATGCCTGGAAAGAAAGCCAATACGGAGCAAAATCACCTAATCCTTTTGCCACTCCTAGAACTGTGNAAATGAAGCTTTATATTTACAGCTTTGCACACTATACAAGCAGACATTTATGATATATAACAGATATTTACAGATATATAGAGTGAAAAGGTAATACAGAAACACCACACCCCTCCCAGAGATCAAAATATCTAAGAGGGGTTTCTAACCCCCCCTACCACCTTTCCCCCTCCCCAGTCTTATCTCACCATCTGTTTTTATGCAGCAGATAGGCAAAAGTAGATTGGCCAGGGGGATTAGCAGCAGAAAAGAAGTTAGTGAAATTATTCAGATTCAGCTATGAAAGGCAGGGAGAAAGAGCCATGCAAAAGCAGCCACCGCTCAAAGTGGTCTGATTTATCTAAGTTTGGGTTAAGACTCTGAAAACATTTTTTTTTTCTTCTCCAGTAACCTATGAGTGAAGTAGCATCATCAGTGTTTTCCTTTCTCAGCCTATAGTCTAATTTCTCATTCAAATCCTCCAATTAGTTTAAGCCAGCACAAAGGCTCACAGCTATTTTATACTGATGGGCTGTAAGAGAATGGTAATTAATTGATGTGAGGTGTGATTTTTTTTCCAAGTTAATTTTCAAAATAGATATTAATTATTAAATTAAAATTAGTTTTAATAATAATTGGTTATTTGAACAGTCATGGAAACATTATACAAATGATAGCATGTGATCTAGAATGTTTAGAAGTAACTTGCAAAATGTGCTGGTTTGAACTAATTGGAGAATTTGAGTGAGAAATTAGACTACTGGCTGAGAGAGGAAAACACAGTATGTCACTTCACCCAGAGATTTACTGAGAAAAGAAAAATATTGTTTTAAGAATAGAAACCCAGACATAGATAAGTCAGAGTGCTTCAGGCCTCTCTGGCTGTAGCTGCTCCTTGCATGTTTCCTTTGTTTCTACTTCTGTAGCTGATTTTCAATAATTCCACTAACTTCGTTCCTACTGCTAATCCCCCTAGCTGAAGCCTATTTGCTTCATCAACAGATGGTGAGATAAGATTGGGGAAGGGGGGGAAAGGTGGTAGGGGTGTGGTCTTTCTGTATTACCTTTTCACTGTATATATCTGTAAATATCTGTTATACATTGTAAATATCTGCTTGCATATTGTGCATTGCTGTAACTATGAAGCTTCATTTATTAACTTCCAGACAGTCTGAGTCTAGCCTGGGTTTATTTCAAAAGGTGAGGGGGGCAGGTAACTGCTAAACCACCACACAAAAATATAAACATTTAAACCCAACTGAACTGGAACAGAAGGTTCTTGCAGTTCATTGCACTGCTTGCCCACTAGATGGACTCGGGAAGCTCCTTTCTGCTTATGGCATTAATGCAATTAGTGTGTTAATTAACACAAAGGCTTTAAGTATTTACTCACCAAATATTATTTCCTGACTTGCGGGGCTAGGTACAGCTTCAGACAATACTCAAACACTTGCATGGGGTTCTCTTGGTGTCTTCTTAGCCACTGAGGCTTCTGATTCTTTCCAAGCTTTACAGGCTGATGGGGAAAGAAAGCATATGATCTCAGACCTGGTCCTTACTTTTCTGGATGATCTATGTGTGTCTCTTCCTCCTTGTCTTGTCAGCTGTAGGCAGGATGTTTTGCAATGTGTAATCTTAGCACAATGACATGCTGGTTATGCAGGCTGATTGTGTGGAGGTATCTGGAGCTGGTTCCTGGTAAACTCAAGACTGGCAGTTTCCAAGCAGTTCAGGATGCCATAAGGCAGGAACAATGGCAATAACAGCAGCTACAAGCAGCAAGCAAGCATGAATACAACAGCAGAGCATGTTCTGTTGCCTGTTCGTCTCTTTTATCAATGTAGCCCAAGACTAATGGGACTTTGGACACAGAGTAGCCAATCAGAATGGCAGTTAGCCAAGCGTAACCATATTAGGTGAAGCCACAGGCTTGCTTTATGAGGCAGGCACAATTCAAGTGTATGTACCTTGTTTACCACAGGATGTAAACAGGAGCAAAGTAAGTCTGGGCAATACAGGGTCCTTAGACTCAATGGCTCCAAGTTCTTTGTCCTCTTTCCCGCAGTTGCTTCTCCCCACAAGAGAGAGAGTGAGAGCAGAGAACCATCTCTGGGCAAGCCAGGACATGTACAAGCCTGTTTTGGCTTATTCAGGCCTACCATGTGGGCAGCAAATCTTAAATTGTCCAGAAGTTAGGCACAAAAAGACATATTACATTATAAAATCCATGTGCTTATCTTTGCAGGATTGTTTCCTAATCTGCTGATCTTCATTTTACATATTACAAAACATTGTAAAATGTGACTTTAAATGCAAAATTATTCTGTGCTGTTTGAATATCTGGGAATTCATTTTCTCTTCAAAAGTAATTGTGATGGTTTAAGCCCACCTGGGACCCCCTGTCTTTTCCCAAGGAATGGTTTCACCCGTTTTCCCAGGGGGCATAGTTAGACACTCCCAGGTCCTGCTAAGATTTTGGGACTATAAGAGGGGGAAGCCAGTCCCCCCCTGCTCTCCGCTCTTCTGCTTCTTCTCCTCTTCCCCTCGTGCCGGCTGGTCGAGCACCTGCTTGCGCTCTGTGCTGCTGCAGCACGTGTTTCCCTGCCGCCCTGTGGAAGAGCACCGTTATTGTCCGCTGAAGACTGGGACTGAGACTTTTCGCTATAGGATTCCTGCATCCCGCTTTCCAAAGCCAATCGAACTTCAGCTGCCTGCAGCGGTTGTATTTTTCTTCCTTTTTTTCCCCTTCTCCCTGGTCTCTGTACCCTTTTCCCTTATTCCGCATATCCCAAAGCTTGTTTCCCTTTCTCCCACCTGCTGTAAAAAATCCCTTTCCCTCTTGCTTGTTGTTAAAGTTTACCCTTTTTACTTCCAAATCGTTTCTTTGAGTTTTTATTGGGCTTTTGGGCTCAGGGTGGGGGCAGCTAGCCTCAACCCAATACAGTAATGAAATAATTACCTTACTTACTAAACATATGGCACCTTACAAGCCCTTCATGAAAATCAGAAGAAGAGCTTTTTCTTCCAAATTGATGGATGGAAAATTGATCTCAACACCGTTTAGTTCAGATGGGACTAAATCACATTGTATGCTGTCTGAAAAGCAGGAAATCTTCAGAAAGAGATTTCATGCTCTCTTTGTGTTTCCATGCTATCTTCTAGACAGTTCATTTAGGATTTTCAAGAGTTTGTACATTAATTCTAAGATCTTCCATTTCCAAACCACAACTGACAGACTGCATTTCTATACGGAACTTTACTTCATCTCCTTTTCCAGCTGTAGATGGAGAACAATGCAGTTTCTTTTCAGACAGTTCTACTCACACAGGATGGGAGAATAGAAATACCATGTTTATGATAACCCAGCAGTGAGCAGAAATGAAAGAAGAAATGCTAAATGTCCTTCAATACAACTTGTTTATGGGTTTGTTCATATTGCTTAGCAACAGACCTGGCAGTTTCAGGCTTTGAGCAGTCTGTTGGATGACTTGTGTTCTTTCAACCTTTGAAGGAAGCATGGAAGTTAGGTGCCTTGGTGTGACGGGATAAAGCTTAATTGGGCTCGATATCCCATGGAACGAGGGGGGCCTAGTGCCCCCCCGAGGTTCTTTTGCCTTCCAGTTGGCAGAAACACACGCACGAATCGCTTCAAACACCAGGTGCAACAAGTTAACAATCAGAACTTAGGAAACAGAGAGGTTACATACAAACTAGATCCCGACCGCGCCTATGAAATGCCCGCGAGGCGCGAGGGGAAAACACGCTCCTTCCTGGACCCGAGGGGATGGGGAAGAAGGGAAAAAAACCGACTTAGCCCGGAATAGGGAAATAGGGAGAGAGAGAAAGAGAAGGGGGTCAGCCTTGCTGCTTCTCTGTGTCCATTGCTATGCTTCGCTGCCTGCTGC
>VWZI01008408.1:281933-325239 GCA_013396835.1 Psilopogon haemacephalus | reverse complement strand
CATGCCCTTTCCAAGCCCTGAGCACTAGGGATTTTATTAGCCCCATTTCCATGCACTCCAATAAGTGCTGTGGCATGCCCAATGCCATAGCTTCTTGGAACCAGTTCTTGGGAGATGAAGCTCACTTCTGTCTTCTATTCCTCTCCTGGTTCCTCCCAGAGTGGCGTCTGGTTTGCTGTGGGCTGCTTGGTGGGCTGCTCCGTGGACTGTGGCATGGACTCTTGGGTGGACTTGCTTGCAGTGGTGTCTTCTCTGTGTGGCGCGCTTCTCGTCTCTTTGAGAAGCTGGCGTTGGGGGTGTCAGCGAGATGTTTCCCCTTAGGAGGTCTCCGGTCTCCAAATCCAGTCCTCTGTCCAAAGCTGGACAGTGTCCTTCTCAGCTTCTCTGTGTCCGTTGTATCAGAGTCACTGAAGGCTGTCAGGGGCTTCTCTATTTTTGGGCTTGCGGTGGCCCTTCGGTCACGGCCACAGTCAGTGATCTCTTGTCGGATCACTGGGTGGATCACCTTTACTTGGATCCACCTGTCTTCCCTGTCTGTAGTGGTGTCTAAATTGCTGCAGACGCATAGAGGCTTTGTCGTCTCTGGACAGACGTTTCTTCCGCTGTCAGCAGGGGGCGAAAGCGCGCTCGATTTGGCAGGGTCCGTGCCTTTATTTCTTTCGCCGTCAGCAGGGGGCGCAGGCATGCCCGATTCGGCAGGGTTAGTGCCTCGTGGCGGTGGGGGTGCAGGCAGTTTATTTGGCAGCAGCATGTTTGGCAGCGGCAGGAGAGGGTTAGACTCAGCGAAGCCCGCGGGGAAGCTAGTGGCCAGTGACTGTCTGTGCAGCCGCTGGAGTGAGACCCAGGAGACACCTGCGCTCCCATTCCCGAATGGCCATGGCTCGGTCGCGTCTCCCATGCCGGTAGACAGGTCTCCGGCGGGTGCGGGGAAATCCCCGGGGGCAGCAGTGGGCGGACCTCCTAAGGGAAGAGGCTCCGTGGCGGCCGCTACACTGCCTGCAGTCCCGAAATCGGTAGTCGCGGGGCCATCAGCGCGAATCCGTGGCTCTGGCTCATTCGGACTCGCTGGGGAAACCAGTAGCGGCCTGGCGGGGCTCGCTAGCACTGTATCGCACATGCGCGAAGAAGCTGTGACTGGGAAATGCAAGGTCCCCGAGGCGGTGTCTGAAGAGTTGCCTGCACGCGCGGACGCCCGAAAGGGTTCTTTCTCACTCCGCGAAGCCGCTAAAATTTCCAATTCTGCCCATGCTATCTCTTGCTGTAGGCAGTAGATTTTTTCCCTATTCCTACAAAATTCTGGGAGCCCCCGTATTGCGCAAGCGGCTAGAATCACAACTAATTTGCGGGGGTGGCTTACTAGATTCTGGGCAATTCCCGCTGGATCGCCAGCGTAGCTCTCTGCCCTTTGTATGTCTGATAGGGTGAGTTTGTGCCCTAATCTGTATAGAATCTGCGCAATAGGAACCCTGCTCGCTGCGCCATTTCTGTGGTGGGATAAAGCTTAATTAGGCTCGATATCCCGTGGAATGAGGGGGTCCTAGTGCCCCCCCGAGGTTCTTTTGGGTTCCAGTCGGCAGAAACACACGCACGAATCGCTTCAAACACCAGGTGTAATAAGTTAACAATCAGAACTTAGGAAACAGAGAGGTTACATACAAACTAGATCCCGACCGCGCCTATGAAATGCCCGCAAGGCGCGAAGGGAAAACACGCTCCTTCCTGGACTCGAGGGGATGGGGAAGAAGGGAAAAAAACCGACTTAGCCCGGAATAGGGAAATAGGGAGAGAGAGAAAGAGAAGGGGGTCAGCCTTGCTGCTTCTCTGTGTCCATTGCTATGCTTCGCTGCCTGCTGCCTGATGCTGTGCATGTGGCTGGGCTCCTCACAGCCACGACGGGAGACGACGGTGAACAAGGAGAGTGAGGAAGAGCAGAAGAAGAGCACTAACAGTCGCTGTGCCCCCCTTTAAATACCCTAGGGGGCGTGTGAAACTGACCACAGGCACTCAGCATTCTCCAGCTGGCCAATTGATTCAAAAAGCTCCACGCATGCGTGCCACCTGAGGTATCCCTGGCTCCCGGGGCCACGTGGGGTGCCCCCACCCCTCAACCCCTACTGGACCTTGGACGGTAGGGGGAGGAGAGAGCCCAGGGATTGGACCAATTCTAGGGTGTTTGTCACCCCATACCGGGACACTTGGTGTCCTGGACAATGGTTACTAGTTACAGCAAATGGGCAATGGAGGTGATATGGTTAACATTTACAGTGTTCATAATAAGTGCATCTGAAAGAATCATGAGATGTTAAAATAAATAATCCCTCCTTTCTCTATTAGCAGCATGGCTCTCAACCTTCCAGCTTTCCTAGTTCTTTACCCCTTTTATGACAAGCATGGTTGTTCTTGTTCTCAGCGTACACATGCAGCAGTAAGGTCCCTTATTCTTTCACTGAAACAAAAAAAAAATCTAATTTCTTTTTCAAAGCAAATCCCAGGTAAATTTGAAATTGAAAGAACATAGTCAATAAATGAAATGACGCATAGTTTCATGATCACTACCACCTGCAGTGTTCTGTGGGATGGCATTTTACTTGGCAATCAAATAAGTTCATGCTTCTTTTCAACTTTTTTCTTCCTTGAGAGAACAACTCTGACTCAGAATATGACTCTGTGATAATAATCACATAGTTTGATTTGTAAAACAAACTAACTAACTAATCAGTCCGCAGAAACATGCTAAGCTCTGAATGCATTCTCATAGATGTCGGCATCATCACTGTTCTGCACATGCTGGGCTCTGATATGCCTTAAATCAATTGGCCTACTAAAAGTCACTTATTTATCCTGATCTTTATAGCTTAACTTCCATGCTCTTCACCTCACAGTAGGATAACCACAAAAGCAATGCATTGACTGTGGCATCACACAATAGCATCTATTATGCATTTATATATGCTGAGGCTAATGACATTTATAGTTAGCAACCAGCCATTGCAAGGTGTGGGTTAGTATCCCATCTAGTGACATCAGAAGCCACAAATCCAGTGCTGAAGTTATACAGCCACTGGAAGGCCTCTACAGAATCATATCTCCAGTAATTTAAAACAGGTTTATTGTTGACATTTTATACTAACACAGACCTCAGCCAGGACCCACAGCCTACCTTCAAATCTTCAGAAAGTTGTTTACAATGTTTCTCTTCAACTTGGGACATATCTTCCATCCCTTCCTAACAAAGAGGGGCTATTCCATTGCCTTCAGAGAATATTTCTTCCTCCCTGTACTCACTTGCTGCATCTTGTCTCAAAGCCCCCAGTATTTCCATTTTACTTTTCCAAGACACACACTTCCAGACACTCTGCTTTCTCTCTGACTTACAACTTCTCCACTGGAATGGCAAGTTCACTGCTCTAAAGGGTCTAATAGTTCTTCATCTTAACAAGCTTCATACTTTCTAACCAAATTCAGAAGAAGGTACATTGCCACAAGATTTGCAACTAGCTAGGTGCTGAACTCCATGAATTATTAAACTAACACTTCTTCAGTATTTTATTCAGGACTGCCTTTAGTCTCACCCTGCTGCTAGAACTGTACTGATGTGTCCATGTTGACTGTGTTTCTGCTGATGTTATAGAATGAGGTGAATTTATGACTCATCTCCATTTTAAAGATAGTCAATATGCACACACACAAAGATCAAAAGGCTTGTTATTGCTTAACCTTTTCAAATCCAGTTTACCTGCTATTTGATGTCACACACAGCTTTATCTGATAGTAAATGATGACAGCTGACCGTGACTCATTTCTGAAATTTCATCACAGTAAGTAGCTTCAATAAAAAACTGCTTGCTGTTTTATTGAAGATCTTAATGTGTAACAGTATTGCTTATTAAGTGATGTGAAGTATCAATATATTCTACTCATATATCAGACTCTGTGTCAGTGAGATAACTGCAACCCAGAATAAGCAACAAGACTTGAGAGGTACCTGCTCTGGCACAGGGGTTAGACTAGATGATCTTTCAAGGTCCCTTCCAGCCCCTGACATTCTGTGATTCTGTGTGTCACTGTTAGCATTTACTTAGGTTGATGGCAGCTACCCAAACAGACTGTTTCCAAAATCAGGAGCTGTGATGCATTCTTAAATCTGCTGAAGTCAGTGAGAGACCTCCATTTTCAGTGGAACAGCTTTAATTGTTAGTGGCAATGACTTTTAAATTTGTGTTAGATCGTTCAAGATTAAGTAAATTCTGGTGTTGTGTTAGTAGTTTTTGTCACAAATTATAACTGAAAAATACTAAATATCATAACTTCTCAGTAAGCATATTTGCTTTTGCAAAATTCACTGCATTGTGTTTTGCATTTGTGGGGCTTTTATTTGTTTATGTTCCGAGTCTAGAACAGGTTTTACTTGCATCTGAAAAATGCCTAATTCACTTTATTGACATAAATGAAACTAAAAACAGTTCAGGCATAGACACTACAGATGTCTGAAGTTAGATGGGATAAAGCCCAACTTTTATAATTCAGAACTTGTAAGACCCAAGGAGACATATAAAGCAGGATTATTTGCTGTCCATAGAACATTATCCAGTCATCCTTCCCTCAGGTTGAGAACTTCTAACAGCTAGCTTCTATTTCACTTGTTGAATGAGGTGAGAAAGTTAAGCAAAAGCAAATCAATAATATAGAAAGTGAAGGAAGTCAGTAGATCATTGACACTGCAATAGTAAATGAATTTGCCACAGACATATCAGTAAGGCTTGAAGATTGAGTCAGACATAATTTCCTTGGTAGCTTTGTGACACTAACTGAAATGTTAAAACATGTAACTTCTACCTTATTGTCTGGTTTAACTTCAAGGCAGTGCCTTTGCCTGCTTGATTGAAGACTGTGGTCACATCGGTGATTGTCCTGGTAGGGCAAAAATCCTGCCCAAATTAGTTCAAACTCCCGCTGTTTCCCTCCTCCTGTTGCAAGGTTGGGAGTGGCAGATGAGCAGACAATGAGGGTTTGAACAAAGAAAGCCCTGTGGCACATGACCAAGTCAGGTGTCCTGTGCTGTCCCTCAAAGCGTTACGGTGGACCCCCAGGTGCAGAACTTTGAATCCATTGGCCAAGACAATGGACGCTAGTGCCTATTGGCCAGTTTCGCCCTTCGAAATAGTGTATTTAGGGGAGGGTGATTAGGACCATTCTCTCTCTTTTCCTGCTGTCTCCACCGGGATCTAAGGTCTATTTGCACCTCTTTCACAGCGGCCACGTGTTTGCAGCGTGCATTGCAGCCTACAGCAGCGACAAATCAAACTCTTTTCTCCTCTCCTCCGGACTCTGTACCTATTGTGTCTGTGAGTAAAGGTGAGGTTAGGATTTCCCCCTGTTATCAGGTTCCCTGTTTTCCAAGTTCTGACTGTTTAAACTGTTTAAACTCTTTGATTCTGTGTTTATAAATAACCTCTTATCAACCAAACATCCAAAGAACCTCAGGGAATTTTCCCTGAAGTTTCTATTATTATTATTTATTAATAATATTAATAAAATATTATTCATAATTCATAACTGCTTATTAATAATCACAACAGTGATCTCTTATTGTGTACTTATATCTGTGCATATATATATATGTGTACATATATACACATTTATATAAGCATCTAAGTTGTGTCTTGATTTTCTGTTTAATCAGCTAAATAAATTAAAGATAAATTTCTCACCGTAACATATGAACACTTTATAAATTGTTACCTCTTTCATAAATGGTGGCAAATGTGATCTATTTTAACATAATGTCTTCACTACAAGAACGTAAATGGAAGTACCATCACATGTTCACTGCAATGAAAGCTTTAGTCTCTCTATCTAGCTTTACTGATAGTAATTAACATTCTAGAAAAAAGCATTTAATAGGATCAAAAAGGTCTTTTTAGTTTTAATTCTCCAGGTGCACATCAATGCCTCCCACTCTCTCCACAATGCTACCAAGTTGCTGTATAAATATGTGCTCTGTTATCCTGCATTAAGGAAGAAGGAATTTTCTGCAAAACAACAGTTCAGCAGCAATGTGACCATTGCAAAATACAGTATTGTGGGCAAAGGAAAAAGAAAGTTTTACTGTGAAGGCATCGCGAAACTCAATTTTGCCAAAACTAGCAGAAGAATCACCATCCTGGTTACAAACAATCAGGTGTCCAACAGCACCTTTTGACTGATGGACCACAAGCATGAAAATTATGCCATAACGAAGGCAGCCCAGAAATGCCTTCCAAAATGCCACTCAGAAATCGAATTGGACCATATTTCTGCTCCTAACAGTTGGAGACCATGAGCTCTGTCAAGGAACAAAGAACTTACTGCTCTTCTAGTCTGATGCTGTGAGCGTCTCTTTTTGAACCAAGCTACAATCCCTGGAAGACTGGACTTTCATTCAAGTGCAGATCTGAGAAAAGGAGTATTTGATAGTTCTGCTTGGAAAGGAAGCGTTAGTTCCGTGCTGGTTGATCTTTAGATGTAGTCTGTACACAACTTCAGATGTACTGGCTTCCTTAAACCCATATGATTTCTGAAGAAGATAGATGTTATTCTTTTCCAGAAGAACACCAAACAAGAGTATGCATTGCCGTGGTCAGGCAGTTTGAATTGAATGGTGCTTAAAGTGCTATAGGTAACTCTATGCTCTACATTCATATTCAAAGAGCACAGAATATCTGGTGTTAAATAAGTAATAGAAAATGCCCGTATGATGTACTGCATTTGCCCCTGTACACAGCACGTGTGAAGCCACAATTTAGAATCATAGAATGGTTTAGGTTGGAAGAGACCTTAAAGATCATCCAGTTCCAACCCCCGCCATAGGCAGGGACACCTCCCACTAGATCAGGTTGCTCAAGACCTCATCCAGCCTGGCCCTGAGCACATGCAGGGAGGGAGCAGACACAACCTCCCTGGGCAGTCTGTTCCGGTGCTTTGCCACCCTCACCGTGAAGAATTTCTTCCTAACATCCCGTTCAAATCTCCCCTCCGCCAATTTGAACCCATTTCCCCTCGTCCTGTCATTACAAGACCTTGTGAATAGTCCCTCCTCAGCCTTCCTGTAGGCCACCCTCAGATACTGGTAGGTTAAATATAGTGGAAGGTTTGAATACAGTGTTCAATTCTGATCTCCTCACTACAAGAAAGAGTGTGTCTAGAAAAAGGCAACAAAGCTAGTGAAGGGTCTGGAGAGCAAGCCTTATGAAGAGCAGCTGAGGGAAGTGGGATTGTTTAGTCTAGAGAAGCAGAGGCCTGGGGAAGACCTTATTGCTCAATACAGCTACCTGAAAGGAGGTTGTAGTCCAATAGGTGTTGGTGTATGAGGAAATGGCCTCAGACTACACCATGGGAGGTTTAGATTGGATATTAACAAAAATTGCTTTACAAAAAGAATGGTCAGGTATTGGAATAGGCTTCCCAGGGAGGTGATGCAGTCAGTATCCCTGGAGGTATTAATAAAATACGTAGGCATGGCACTTTGAGACACGGTTTAATGACCATGGTGGTGCTACATCAATAGTTGGACTTGATGATCTTAAATGTTTTTTCCAATCAAAAGAATTATATGATTCTATGATTACACACCAGATATGAGCAGATTGTTTCCTATATAAAGGACAAAGAATTAAGATTTCTTTTGGAAACACTATATTTACTCCTTTAGCTCTCCAAACATCACCATGATATATCAATCCCTATTACCTAAGAGATAACATACTTTTGAAAACTAACATAATAGATTGTTTCAGACCTCAGCCAAAGTCTAGTCACACAATTGGCTTGGAGGTATCGCTCAGATTTTTTTTGGTAAGTCAGATCTTGGCTTTCTACATTCTTAAGTCAGCATTTTGTATGGCCAGTTTACATTTATTTGAAGACAACTTATGATATGTATATGCAAATTGAGACACACAGTGGCATTTAGCTGTTAAACACCTGCAAATCAGACATTGACATTTGATTAGAGAATGCTGATCAGTTCTCTACAAGCTATAATGAGAGCATTGTCATATTGGAGGCCCTTACATTTTCATAGATTCATAAAATAGCTTGGGTTGGAAGGGACCCTGATCATCTAGTTCCAGCCCCCACACACAAGCAGGGACATCTTCCACTGGCAACCTGTTCCAGTGTTTCACCACTCTCACTGTAAAAGCATCTCTGAATATGTGGGAAAAAAAGCAAACTAGACTGACATCCTGGCTCCAGACAGAAACACTGGATCACAGATATCAAATGCCCTGATTTTTGTGCCCATTTTCCTGACATAGAATGGAGCACATCATGCAAGGGCTTCCCAAGAAGTGAAGCCTTCCTCCTGTCTGAATAATTCTGGGTCTATTCCCAGATGCTAGTTTGCAAAGAAGGATAGGGTCTATTATCATGAGGTCTTCACTGAATACCAAAATGCATCCTTCAGCATAACATAAAAGCCCAGAATACATTTATTCCTGTAAAGCTGTAAAGCATCAATAGATGCTTAAGGTAAAATCCAAAAGTGTCTAATTTACTTAAGCTGTTGAAGTCCCATATTCAAAAATTACACAGGCTCTTAGAAACAAATCCCATTGAAGCCATAGCCTCACAATTACTACCGCATAATAAGTTACTTACATCCTCTGCTTACCTTGCTAAGCTCTGCAAATGAGGCTTAGGTGACTCTTGCTTTGCAGGTTATATGTAGTCAAAATTTTCTTACTTTCCATGTAGCATTGCATTTATCCAGACCTCTGAAGGCCTAGATGACATATGGCAGATGACTGAGGTGTAAGTTATTAAATGAAATCAACAGGATCTCACAACTTATTAATTTAGCTCATGAAAGATCTTTGACTCACATCCTAGACAAGTTCCTCCAATGATCCCACAGTGGTGTGTTAAATAGATACTAAATACACACAGAAGCTTGTTTCTTTATGCTTAGAAATAGCGGTGGATTCTCAATACTCTGAAATATTGTTCTGAATATTCTTACATACAGGCATTTAAATTCTTTTCCAAAGAGAATGTTTTACTGGCAGTATGTCGCTATTTTCTGTTCCTTATTTCTTCTACCTATGTCAGGTGAGGCAAGCATCTGTTTGGTCTGTGTGTGTGCACGTGATGCATGTGTACGTGTTAAAGCTACAAATTGAGAACAACACTGAGAAAAGATACAATAACAGGTTAATCATCCATAAAACTGTGAGTAGGTGGCTAAATAATTCATTTGAAATATAATTCACCCACTCACAAAGGTGTTATTGAAGGCATGACTTTTCATTCATATTTGAGAACAAAACAAGGCTTACTTTTTGTTTTTTATAAGAAATGCTGAAGGCAGTGTGAGAAATAATCTCAAATACAGAGTTCTCACAAGCATTTATGAAACATCTGGTGTTACGGGCTGAGCCTAGTAAACGTGTTAATCCAAACTAATAATATAATATTGCTAATAGTACAAAGCAACAGTATATTCCTGATTCTTAGGGCATTTATAAGTGTGTATCCTAACGCAAAGCCTGGTTTTCATCTGCAGAAGCAGAAAGGAGACAGCCACCTGTTTGTAGCAGTAAATACCATCCTTTAGAGTATTTTAGCTTCTTTGCTGCAATATGATGTATTTATTTGTTCTAAATATATTGCTCTGTACCTAAGAATGGATGCTGTGTTCCAAAAGGCATGTTCTGAAGAATAGGTAGCTTGATTGCAGGATCGCATTAGTTAGGTCAGAATATGCTGGATGTAAGCTTTTTTAATGAATATGATGAGTTTTCCTGTGGTGCAAGCTACAGCTGAATATCCTGCTTTAATGACAAGTACACAATATTCTCTGTTTACAGAAATTTAATTGGACATTGAATAGCAAAATCCTATGAATCATTTATATCTCCATGCATTGAAGTTCTCAGTCAACAGGGCTCAAAAGGGAGCATCTTCTGTTGGTTTTACTCATCAGTTAAATATATCTCACAGACCCTATAAAGCATAAGTACCACCCTGTTTTCTTCCACCCTCTTTTATGCTTTTTAGGTAATTTTAGTTTAAAATGAGCCACAATATTAAGAAATTGTATGAATTATGTTTTCTTGTAAGACCTGGCATGTTCTGGGAAAACATATTTTCAGAAAACAAATTCTAAATCCAGTGGTTTGACATTATAGAATTGCATTGATAAATGCAGGATAATGCTCCTGACACAGGAAAAGTGTGCTTAACCATCAGATTTAGGGAAGTGGTAACTCAGCTACATGGTGCAGCAATCCTGACACCATCCTTCAACAAGGCATAGGCTTCCTGGCAGCCACTGCACACTGAAAACAGGCTCAAGGTGCTTCTTGTGCAAGGGTTGACATAATACAATCTTAAACTATTTTTTCTAGTTGGTATAATGCTTACCTGTTCCTGAGGCGGAGACTGTGCATAACAGGAACACTGTCTTGAAGGAAAACTTTTTTTAGTTGACTCTACTCACTCACTTCCCCCCCCCCTATATTAATATACAAGAAACATAATGAACTGAATGAAATGCAGCCCAGCTCCTTCATTATATACTTCCATCTTCACCTCAAATCCAGTTCAAACCCAGCTGGATTGGAAGGGGGTCTTTTCACTACGTTTTAGATCAGGTTATGCTTCCTGCATAGGATAGCCCAAGAGACAAATAGGTAACAGCTGGATTTGCCGTATGTTACACTGTAGTACTCTACTGAGTTAGATGAATAATATGCTCATTTTTTTTTTTTTAGATATAAAACCCCTTCTAATTCCATTCAAACTCCCTTCTAAAAAAATATCCCTATTCTATCAGGAGAAATTCTGAAATATTTTATTTTTCCCATGCTGTGAATTTACACTACATGGGCTTTATGGACAGTGTATGATGCAACTGGCAAGCATTAAATAGCTGGCCACCCACTGTGGAATAATAGATGGTTGCAAAAGCACAGTAAAAGTCCATCAAATAAAGGGCCAGGATTCCTTAGACAACAGTTAAAACCCCAGGGATAAAGCAGTCGAGCATCACTTCCTGCTTAAGATAGATGACATTAGTATCCAATGAAAACAGACCTAGGAAAATGCAGAACAGATCCTGAGACAGAGATGGGAAGGCCCCCCCATTAGCTGCATTTGTTATCTGTCCACAAAACAATGCATAAATCTGTAGTGCAGCCGGTTTGGAAAATTAAAAGCACTATATAAACCACTTTATAATTTTTTTACAGTTTCTCATCGCATCCAGTGATCACTAAAATAGATGATCTCATAGTCTGCTGTGTGCCTGCCAGATAGCTTGCATGCAGATAGATGCCTTTGTGCTACAGACCATAGAAACCTGCATAAAATTGGCCTTCTTTCCTTAACAGAACTGCATGAACAAAGATGAGTTTGTTGCTGACCAAGAACTGAAAGCTTTGTTTTGTAAGGCTCTCTGAATATGCTGCACTTTGCCAAAGGAGAAGGTTCTCCATAAAAAGAGAAAGAAAGAGAGAGGGAGCAAGAGAGAGAAGGAAAGAAAGGAGAAAGAAAAAGAAAGAGAAAAAAGCAGAAGCCAGACAAAGTGCACCACTTCTGGTGGTGGATAAAGTGAGCTGAAACTGGTTTTGTTGGTGTTTTTTGTTTGGGTTTTTGGGGTTTTTTTGGTTTGGGGTTTTTGGGTTTTTGTTTTTTTTTTTTTTTAATAGTGGTCACATTTTTTGAGCTGAATAAAAATGAAAGAAAAAGGAACTTTAATTAATGGAATGCCTTTTGATTTGTAGAGCAAAACTGCCAGAGCAGATGTACCAGCAAAGAGGATTAGATTGTCCCTTCTCTGACGTACTGAAAATTTCTTTTTCCCCTTGTAGTAACCCCCATTGAGTAGAGGCTGTCTTTAGTGTCTAAGACTCAGCACTGCTAAAGAAACTGTTGTATTTGGGTACAATGGGCAGCTCTCACAAGACTAGACAGAATATGTGAGGAGAGAGCTAATATTCCTTTAAATTCAAAGTTGATTTCACTTCAGTATTTAGAAAAGCCTAAATAAAAGAGAATTTCTAAGTCTGAGTTCTTTCAAATCTCATCAAATATGTATTAAAGTGAATCCTGAAACAGCCATGACTAATATTCATCCTTTCTAAAAACTCACATAAGTTAGATAAAGAGTGCTGAACCTATTTTCACTTTATTAATATCAGTCCATCAATTTGCCTGTTTCTGAGATCTTTGTCTCTGGGTGCAGTTCTCCTTTAAGCAACGTGGAAAGATGAAGTGCATATTTAACTGATCCATTTTATACACACGTATTAGGCCTGGTTAACAAATTCCTTAGGTATTTAATTTTAAATATTTAAATGATGCTTTCAAAATTCTGCTTTGAAGAAAAACTGATAGCCAGTTACTTAACTTCCTTTACACTATCTGTGAGATAAAGTATATATATTTTAAAGTCTTTTTTTTTTTTTTTCCTCCTAAGTGCTTGCTTAATTTGGTTTGAGTTTCTTTGGTACTGAGAAGAAGGGGGGGGAAAAAAAAAAAAAAGAAAAGAAAAAAGAAGCTAACCCAGATTGCACTGGAAATAGGTAGTTGACTGAGCAGTGCACATGATAAGCGGATGAGTATACAGTAGCCTAGTGTAACCAAAGAGAAATGTGGCTGCAAGAATAAAAACAAATACTTGCATGCTTTTTCATACATAAGCGACAGTGTTCTTCCCTTCCTGGTATTTTCCAGTTGTTAGACTTAATTTATTTCTGTTTTTTTCCACACAGAAATATATTCCTGTTTTACCTGGAAGAACTTCCATGTTGTAAAAAATATTTAAAACTGTTCAAACTCTTTCAGCAAAATTCAGAAGTTCTGATATAATTGAGCCACAATAAAAAGACAGGTGAGGACCTTTTCACTGAAAAGCTAGAAGATAAATTTGAGATAGATAGTGAAAAAGAAACATTTCTGGCAACATCATTTCAGAAGTCTCACAAATTACATATTCTGAAAGATGAATGGGAGGCATCCTGCTGCAGAGGAAAACTAACCTATAGCACCTATGTAAAATTCTATTTTTTTCCTGATAGTACTCACAAGGAATATTTCTGCCAGCAATTTTTATCTATTCTCAGCAACAGAGCACTATAGATATCAAAATACCAAATATTCACCATGCTCTTTAGATCCTTTTGGGGCAGTGCAACATGTAAAGATAGAAAGAAAACAGGCTTAACACTTTAGGCATTTTTGTAAACTAGTGAGAGATGTCATTAACTTGTGTATCAGTTCCTTTGCTCTGCAACAGTCTCCTGAAGGTAAAAGCAACAGTGACCAACTCCTTGTTCTTTGGTTTCAGGGAAAGTAGCAGGAATAGTTTTCATTATAAGGGTAGCAAGATCAATAGTTGTTTGAGGACAAAGCCGGGGTAAGACTTGTGAGACTGCATGTGTGAAAACAGATGTGAGGATGGAAAACAGTAAACTAAAAAGGAGCTAGATCAGAAAGACATAAAAACACTAGCAGTTAGAGACAGAAGAATATAACAGTGATCCTCTTCATTTCACAGGTGGAGATATGTGATGTCACTAATGCTATCCTTTTGAAAGCATTACAAAAAAATAATAGATTGTTTGATATAGTCGGTGGGCAAATTATTTTCTTGTGTTTCTATCTCACTGCTTTCTCTTAGAGCCGACACTGACAAAGAACAAGGACTCCCAATATTTATTTTTCTAGAAGGTCACTTTGGCCAGTCAGGCTGGTGTATGCATAGCAAATGACAGAAATACTACACCACCACCACCAGCATGAAGGCTTTTAACAAACCACTGCACAAAGACACCTGTGTGGGCACATGTTCATGGGGTTCCTCTGAGAGCCAGCTGGTGGGTGGTTTGGTGAGATGAGGCTACCATGAGTTCTAAGGACCCTAGACACTATATGTCCAGCCACTGCCTTCAACCTCCAAACAACTGGAAGAGATGCCAGCCTTGGTGGTAGCTTAGTCCCCTGAGGAATGAGCACAGTCTCACAGGCAGCTGCTTTAAGAGTTGCATACAACAGGCCTGTGGGCCACTGATGACTACCTTTTGTCAGTACCGGGGCATTTCTGAAAATTACTTGCAATATATTACTTCAGTCATGTTTACTTCCCCAGAGTGGTTCTATTGCCAGATGCCAAACAAAAATCAAAACCCAATGCTTTGTTTTGTCAAAACAGTTTCTTCTGATGCAGAACTTGGCCATTTATTACTTTCCAACTGGATAAGTTACTATGTGATTTAGGCTATGATACCAAGAAGTTCAAGTCCTAATGAAACATTTAAATTTCTTTCTTCCTCTTTCCAATTAGATTATGCATTATATTTTATATAATACTCATGTTACTACAGTAATGTCAGAAGTTTTATGCTGGCATCAAAAGTACGCACAGCTTTTCACAGAAACTTATCCATGAACAGTACAGTACACACACCACTGCCAAAGAATCAGAGGTTTTACTTACTTAGCCAGTTGTAAATCCCGTTGAAAACAAAAGCTGACATAGAAAACTGGCAAGGCAGGTGGTCAACAGCAGCTTCGTAATGGTGTTGTTTGTACAATCTCTCTAACATGAAGACAGTGAATGGATTTCTGTGATGGATGTAGTGGTATGACTAAAGGTTATCTCAGGGAAAGCGTTAACCAACATCATCTGCTTCCCATGGGTACATAGTGAAGTCTGCAGTCCTTTCTTCCACACTTACCTCGCATACCAACAGTGGGTAAAAATGAGCATGTGGTTATTTACCAAGCAACACAGACAAACAGCTCTCTCTTTCTCAGCAGGAGCTTGCATGGTTCTGTACATCCATCTGTTGACTATTACCTTCAACTTTGAAACTTAAAAAAACCCAAACAAACAGCCAAACCAAACCAAACCAAAAACCTGAAGTAAAATGAGCTTTACATTGTTATGTTGTAGCAAAAAAAAAAAGTGTTCTTACCAAATTTTACGTAATCTCAGCCACAGATCCCTAAACTGCCTATTCTAAAACTAATTAGATCACTGAAGCATAGACATTTTCCAGAACTTTCATCACCCTATAGTTTATATAGTGTACAGAGGAGCAAATCTGTAGACTCATTTAAAGAAGTTATTAGCAATTTAATTAGTAACACAAGTCTGGCTGCAAAGTGTGGGTGCAGTAATATTCCTGCAGTAATGATGAGAAGCAGAGAAGTCATGAAGGGAGAGAATTTTCTTTTCCCATAGATTTACTAGATGTCACTAAGATTTTCTTCAGGTTTATTCCTCTTACATTTTCAGTATGGATTTTCATGTACAATTTTACGGGGGATGCCTAATTTTTTTTAATGCAATATTTATCATTCCTGAAAACAAATATTTGCTATAAAATTGTGGGTTTGTTTATTTTATCGTAAGTATAAAGTTTATTAGGAAGGAAAATGTCTTCTTTATATTCAACTATTGAAAGAACTACAAAACGCATCTTCCTGTATAATGTTTTCTCATATCTGTAGTGACAGAACTAAACCTAGCATTTTGGGTTTGTATGTGGAAACTGAATTAGCAACAGAATGCAATGTGGAAAATTTTGTCACAGTCACGTTTCCATAACAGCATTACAATCACTTTACTTGCACTTCTGTTGTAATTAAATTAATGATTCAGCCTGGTTTGTTAAGTTACATTCATGTCTAGATATGCAAAGATCTCTTTTTTTTTTTCTTTTCTTTTCTTTTCTTTTCTTTTCTTTTCTTTTCTTTTCTTTTCTTTTCTTTTCTTTTCTTTTCTTTTCTTTTCTTTTCTTTTCTTTTCTTTTCTTTTTCCTTTCCTTTCTTTTTAATTTTTGGGGCAGAGTTAAGATGGAGCCAGTTAAATCAACATTTACATATGAAGCACTACACTCATTCTTTGTTTCTTGTATTTTTAATTTTTTTTTAACTGTAACTTGCTTGGTTTATAATAAATATACTGCTCTATTTTTTTTTCCTTTTAACTGTATCTACATTATTACCTATGCTTAAATATTCAAATAAAGCAATGCATTACCAAGTGATAGAGTAATGCAGCTCCTTCCCGTGTGTTTCTCTAACTAATACTGCCAACTTGTTGCAAATGTCTACTTAGCAAGGTAGTATAAGATTTATTCCCCTTTAAATATCCCACAGTAATTCACCTTATTTTATTTTTTCTATGTTCAACCTCATCCTAGTCTTATCACAAACATATCTTAGGCAAGCATTATCCTACAAAATGCAAGGTATCCAAAGCAGGTCATTTTTAGATACTGAAAGGCTACTATAAGGTCTCCTCTGAGCTTTCTCTTTTCCAGGCTGAAGAGCCCAAACTCTCTCAGCCTGTCCTCATAGCAGAGGTGCTCCAGCCCTCTGATCATCTTCATGGCCCTCCTCCGGACTCACTCCAACAGTTCCACGTCCTTCTTGTAGTACTGTACACAGTACTCCAGGTGGGCTCTGATGAGAGCAGAGCCTTGACCTGCTGGCCACGCTTCTCTTAATGCAGCCCAGGACACAGTTGCTGTCTGTGCTGCATGCACACACTGCCAGCTCATGCTGAGCTTTTCATCAACCCAGACCCCCAGGGCCTTTTCCTCAGGACTGCTCTCCAGCCACTCACCACCCAGCCTGGAGTTCTGCTTGGGATTCTGCAGACCCAGGTGCAGGACCTTACACTTGGCCTTGTTGAATTTCATGAGGTTGGCCTGGGCCCACCTCTCCAGCCTGTCCAGGTCCCTCTGGATGCCATCCCTGCCCTCTAGCAAGTCAACTGTGCCACACAGCTTGGTGTCATCTGCAAACTTGCTGAGGGTGCATCGATTCCATGTCACTGACAAAGATGTTAAACAGCACTGGTCCCAGCACTGACCCCTGAGGGACACCACTTGTCACTGGTCTCCAGGTGGACATTGTGTCCTTGATCACCACTCTCTGCATGTGACCATCCAGCCAATTCCTTATCCAGTGAGTTGTCCACCCATCAAGTCTGTGTTTTTTCCAGTTTGGTGACCAGGATGTCATGTGGGACAGAGTCAAATGCCTTACTCAAGTCCAGGTAGATGACATCAGTTGCCCTACCTTGTCCACTGTTGCTGTAACTTCATCATAGAAAGCTACCAAATTTGTCAGGCATGATTTGCCCTTGGTGAAGCCATGCTGGTTACCACCAACCACCTCTGCTTTGTTTTCCATTTGCCTTAGCAGAGCCTTGAGGAGGATCTGCTCCATGATCTTGCCAGGCACAGAGGTGAGACTGACTGGTTTGTAGTTCCTGAGGTCATCCTCTTTTCCTTTCTTGAAGATGGGTGTGATGTTTGCCCTTTTCCAGTCAGCAGGAACTTCACCAGTCTGCCATGACCTTTCAAATATGATGGACAGTGGCTTAGCAGCTTCATCTGCCAGTTCCCTCAGGACCCATGGGTAGATTTCATCATACTCCATGGTCTTGTGCACTTTAAGATTCTTTAGGTGCTCATGAACATGATATTCAATTATAGTGGGCAGATCTTCCTTCTCCCAGTCCTTACTTTTGCCTTCTGGGACATTTGTGATTGTAAAAAGAAAGCAAAACAAACTAAAACCTACTTTCTGTTTACTCATTTTCTAATTAAATCTGCAAGGAGAAAATTGCCACTCTAAAAATAATTGGGTATATATTCCTGTTCTTGCAAGCATGAAAAAAAGTTCAGTAAACATGATTGCATAAAATGTCTCTTATAATAGGCTCAGTTGTTCTCACAATTAATTGTGACATTATATCACAGGGAAAATGTCCATAATGCTCCTCCACCACTGAACCAAAGAAGCAGGCTTACTAGTATATGCACCAACGGTCTCCTCAAGCTAAATCGCCGCCTTTCATTCAGAGCCTGAAGCTGCTGCTGTACCTCTATTTAAATGAAGAGCATTCAGAGCAGAGTCATGGTAGCCACATCATGTCTAAAGCTATTTTACAGGATCAGGAGCATGTATACTGTTTCTTGACTCCCACATACAGAGACTTTGGGATTCACTCCCATTATCTAGCATTGTGGTGTGCAGTAAAATGTCATTTACCTTGTCCAGGTGGTTCTCTATGCAGAAGGAAGAGGCCGTTACAGTTATGGCAGGATTCCTCCTACCAAGAAACAAGTGTCTTGCTCTTGGGCTGAGTTCACACAGCTGCTCCTGTTGACAAACAAAAATTAATATGGGTTTCCAACAACAGACACTCAGTTTTGGACTGAGTAACAGTTTCCACGCAACAGAGTGACCCTTTTTGTTCAGAAGTATTGTTTTGTTTGATGTGATTGTATATACTATCTCTGCTCTAATGAGATATTCCTAATTAGATCATTGAGAGAAGCATTTCACTGAGAGGAACACAGGCACCCTGAGAAACTCCAGCTCTTAATAATATTTATTATTCATACACCATCCTGGTTTTCTGTGGGAGGCACTTCATGTTGCAACAAAGCAGAAACCAAAGATGCTATCAGTTGACATTTTGCAACTCTGGATATAAAAGTTCAACTGTTCAATCCTACGGGCCTACAAACAGGTTGTTCTTGGCTGAATAGGGGTTTTGCTGCCTGGTAAATAGTCTACAGTATGTGACCAAATGAGTTTGGGGTTGTTTTTGGGGTTGGGTGGTGGGTTTTTTTTTGGGTTTTGTTTTTTTTTTTTTAGAAAAAGGCATAAGGATATGATAGGATAAGAACAGTGTTGTTTCCCATTCACAGATAAAAGCAGTGCCCATGTGTCTGATCCAGCTGTGTTATTAATTGAAGGTCATATCAGAAGAAATGGGAGATCATTACAGCTCACAGTTATTCATGTAGGAGCACCAAACATGGACAGAGGCTATAACAAAAAGGAAGGAGAATGAGAGAAAGACATCTAATTCTGTTCCCTTTCCTTTCACTCTCATCTCTGTCTGGCTTCTGCTCTGTGTGCTGTGGTACTAGAGAAAAGGTCAGAAGCCCAGGCAGATAAACTAACCTGACTACCCAGAGCATCCTGACATCACAGGTTTTAAACAGCAGTAAATGAACTGATAGACTGTGAAAGGGGAGTTCAGGTGACCTAGAACACAAATGTTTAATTTCATGGGGTACCATGTTGAGTGAACATTCCCAGCCCAGCTAAACCAATCATCTCTTTCCAGAGATGGTGCATTAGGGGACATCTTTTTGCTCACTGATCAGAACTTTGCAGACCAGGTAAGGATGGAGGTAAAGAGGAAAAATGTCCATATACTGCAGAAAATGGGTGACAACTGAGAACAAAGGAATTGCCATTAGTTTAATTAAGCTTTCAGTTTTGTGAAATAAAAATACTGAATTCATTATTAATAGCCAAAACACATAACACTCTCTTCAAAGAACAAAGTGATGCACTATTGAATAATGCCATGAATACTATGAGAGTGGGCAGATCAGTTGTGAGTAAGGGAAAATTATGGAGCCATATGGCAGCAGAGTTCACAGAGAAAGAGCAGCTGCAAATCCACAGCAGCAGCAACTGCTGCTGGAAGGAGCTGAGTAGGAAGGAAACCTCTAAAAAACCCTGGAATAGAAAAATATAATGGTGTGGAAAGTGCCCATGCAGCTGCAGTTCTTTCCACAGTTCCGAACATGGATTAATCATTGTTGCTAGACACCAACAAAGTGGTGCAGGATTATAGGGTTATTTTCCCATTTATTACTCTTTTGACTCCCAAGAGCCTCTTGATCATGGCTCTGTCATGCATCTGTCCCCTGCCCCTCTATCTTCCCAAGATGATTTCTGTGCTTATATAGCAGGGAAACTACCTTGAAGAACCAGTTCTGTGCCTTATCTAGACATACCCTATACAGATGTGACACAAAACCACCAGCAGAGCAAAGGAGCCATGAGTCAGTTCTCAGTCTCTATTCTTCGGTCCCTTATGGCTACACCTACTTGTGGCAAGGGAGAAAGGGAGATACACGCACATCAGCAACCCTTTACCAGACAGTTGCTTCACCCAAATAAATATGGCAATGGTTTCTGTTATGAGCATACAAAAACCTTTAACACTTCTGGCACCATAAAAGATAGAAACAGAAGGAAATGGCGTGCCAAATAAAATAACAATTCCTTACAAAACAAGGCTAGGAGTATTTTAGCAATGATTTCCTGTTTGAATGTGCATATACCTTTCAGAATGGCAGCCAACATTAAAGAAAATTAACACCAATGGCAAATCCATCAAACACAGAATAAGCTGTTCCTCCGCTTAATTAGCCTTGCCATAACATGGTAATCAGTAGCATATAATTGCTTTTTTTTAATGCCTACCACTCTGTGTAGCCTTTAGTTATCCATGAGTTTCCTGTAAATCATCACCATCTCCAACCAAGCAGTAACATTCACTAATATCTCTAAAACTTTATCAAAATCTTCAGTGACTTGAATGACTCATTCAAGAGGCTCAGCCCCTTCCCTCCAAAGACAGGTGCTCGGAGTAGATTAGCATATTTAGAGAAGATCAGACTATACATAGATGAGGGAAAAGGCAAATTTCACCCATATTTATCAGGCAGAGTTTGGCTTCTACATGGCTGGTTTTCTCTTTAGCTTAACACATGCATTTCATTTACGATGAAAAGATTTATGTCCTCTTTTCATTTTGTACATATGGGAAAAGGCTTCCATGTGGCAGCAGTGATCTTAACAGATGCTCCCCTTTGGGCAAACACAGGCTTTTAATGGAAAAAGTGCTGAGTGAGGTGCCAGGTACCTTATCTTGATTGAACTAATTGATTCTGAAATGAAAGTTTAGTTTATCTCAACTGTTCCTTATTTATTATGTTAGCTGTTATCTTGCAACATGAGCAATGTTAAACTTAAAAGAGATTCACACCAGATATAAAAACAGGCAATTGAAACTAAAATCAGTTAATAAGCACAGTCCATTAAATTGCCAACCTAATCCATGAAAGAGCAGATAATAATTGCAGCATATTCCTAATCTGTCAGTCACTTCTCTTAAAGGATATGATTGTTTTTTACTTGGAGTCATTAGTCAGACTCGGAGGTACCTGATGAACTGCAATAAAATGAACATAAGTAACACAAAGAGTTAAGTCATTCACTACTTCCTCTTGTACACCACTTGTAGACAAGGTGCCAGCTGCAGGAAAATCTCTCTCTGCCCCACACTTGAGCTGCAATAGGCCTATTATTCAGTGCCAGGCTATGGCTTCCTAACTTTTCCGGCATCAGCTTAATAGTAGCGTCAGCTGGGCATCATGCCATGTACATTGGCTATGCCTCATTTACCCTCCTGCTCCCAATTAGCTCGATCATGATGATAAAACCAGGAGAAAGACCTTTGGATAGAAGGCACATATTTATTTGGCCAACAGTCTAGTAAAAGGAAGGAAGGATGGGGAACTCATAAAGGGGAGGAAGGATGGACTGTGATCTTGGCTGTTCTGCCAATGTTCTGCATGACTGCCACTTCTCTCAGCCTCCTCTTCTCCTTCTCCCCCAACTGGACTGTCTTTGCTTTCCTCATGGGAATCTTGTGAGCCATTCAGATACCACAATGACAAAACACAGAAATCACTATAAAATAAAGGAGTCCAAGAACCTTAAATAGCAGAAATAAACACTCATGTTGTTCACAGATTTACAGTTACTTGATGATGTCTGTCCATCGGAAACCTTTATTGAATTTCATGTCATCGTGTTTTGCTTGCAATGGCTGTTAGGCTGTGAAGCAATCATCTCAACTGTAATCCAAAAATCTGAATGTGACTATTGTGGGCAGAAGAGAGACACCTTCTTCTTTAAGACAGAATGCAAGACTTACAAGCCACAGCAATACAGCTGAGAGAGAAAGCTCTTTGGTTTATCTGGCAAGTTGTGTTTGCACTAGCATACAGAAGCATTACGTTTTACAGAGACCCCTGTAGATTTGAGGTGCAAGCAGGGTTTACAATATGCTGAACAGGAGAGAGCAATTCGCAATTCCCTACTATTTACTTTCTGGCATTATCTTACAGTGGAAGGGGAGATCACATAACTGTGAAGATAGCACACCATACAGTGAACAATGTTAGGAAAAATGTTGCTCTCAGTTCCAAGACAGATAAATTGAGGAAGAGAGATACTAGAAACTTCTTCAATAGCTGCAAAGAAAATCTTCACCTGGAAAAAACTACAGAGTTCAAGGTTTCTTTAATTTTGGCCTTTAGGCCCATTTTGTAACGTATTGCCCATTCTTTATCCTGCATGATTCACAGTCTTCTGAATATACATGGTCATTTTTTAACATAATGGAATTGAATTGATGTTGTGTGAAGTACTCCACGAAATCTGTACCCTGTCTGGTTGTGATTGATGTTTGACACTAGCAGAGCTAGTCTGGGTCTGCCAGCACCCAATGCAGCATGTACTGCATCCTCAGAGCATGGAGACACAGCAAAAGACATGGTAGAGGTCCTGTCCAGAATGAACACCTGTCTGTTCCAAGGCAGAAACATGATGAAAGTCAGTTTCAGATCCCATCTGATTAGGTCTATTTCTGTTACTTCCCACCATCATTAAAATGGCCAAGTTAAGACCTGAAATGACTCGTTTCCTCATGCAGGCACCAGGCATTTGTCATAGTTTGTTATTTTGGCTGTGACCCTCCATTCATCAAAATGAGTGACGGTGGAAGCAGAAAAAAGAGAAAAATCAACATGTGATGCCATTTTTATGCCATCTGGTAGTAAGTATGGAGATGCATATGGGCACAGAACTATTTAGAAGGCTTCTTAAAATGTTTACCTACAAATGTCTGCTAGTTCACTCGTGAAATCTTTCCCATAAAGAATAATTCCCAAAATTGCTATATCCTTTTAAACTTATTATAGTATTTACTCCTACATTATTTAATGCTCATGTTCCACCTAAACAGCCTTTCTGTGGGAGGCACTGAATAGAGTGTAATTCAGTTACAATACTTAAACGTATTTGTATGTAACTTTCATTCCCCTGACTCAAAAACTTTGAATTTGTTGTGCATAGTATGGAGACATCCTATTTGGCTTCACTGAAAACTTCAGCTATTCTTTAGAGACCAAGCACAAATCAGTATCAAGTTCATAGGAATTAATTTCTTCTGCATTGAAATAAACATCTCTGCCTCAGTTTACTTTCATTTTTGCAAACTGGAAGACTAACACATTTGTCTCTTTCTAGCAGTCATAATTCCAACCAGGTTCAAAATTAACTCCAAGTTCCATTGAGAGCCTTATGTTGCAGAGAACTTATTTTCATCCATGGAGCTTACTTTAAAACACTCAGTCTCATTTTATGTTTCATGCAAACTTATCCCTCTTTAAAATAACAGTCTTAAAGGTACATACTGTGATGACTTGATCATATTTCTAACTTTGCTTTCACAAATTAACGGCATTCATTCTCATGTCTGTTAAATCAGGTACTGAATTTCTACATGATTTGAGCATGCATTGTAAGCATATAACCTCCAGCAAACCCTTAAAGTGAATAGATTTACTTTGTTAAAGAAATAAAATATTACTCTTACTAACATCTTTAATCTTTTTTTTCACTACTGTGCACAAGATAGCATGTAAGTGGAGGAGACATCTCATTTGGAAGGCTTTATATTTTTCCTTCAGAATACTTTCTACCAGGGCATTGCAGCCCCAAGCACTGCCATAATTTGTCAAAGGATCAACAAGGAGATCATTTAAGTTGAACAACTCTCTGAATACTCTCATTGCTCTCTAATATGGGAACATCCACAAAATGGGGTGGTTGTGCAATGGCATTTGTACACAATATCAAATATTTTGGAACACTATATGAAGAATATACCAAAAGTCATGGACAGGATGTCTATTTTGCAGCCAAAAAGAAATGCTGGGTTTCAACTGAAATACGAAGTGGAAGAAATGCTTGCTTTCTTTAAAAAAGTACTTTTGTGCCAAACATTTTGGAGACATTGTTGAAGAACAGTCCTTCCTCACATAGAGGTTATCCCTGTGATGCTGCCAAGGTCAGTGCCTGAGTGAGTGATTTGCCAAGTAAGTGCCAGTTGTGTAATATATGCTGTAGCAGGCATGGAAGCAGATTTTACTTTCACACCAGCCTTCTGAATTGGCATTCTTTGCCTCTTTTGTGCCAATGTTGCTTCTTTTTCCCATTCTGTGCCCTGTCCTTTCACTGGAATGCCCTCTTCACTCACATGTAAGCTGAATGTCGCATTGTTTGAAAGAAAGCAAGACTTGCTGAATATGGATTTTATGGAAGTTGCACAGCACTGTATTACTTGCCACATACCCTATTCATATGGTGACCCTACCAGGAGTAGATTAAAAAAAAAAAAATCATGCTTTATTATATATACTTGTCTACCTTGTATAATGTGGATTAAAATAGCTCTTTCTTCAGAAGCTCACCTTTCTCATCAGTTCATCTGTCTTCATGATAGTCTAAATTTTGCTTCAGTTGTTTTCTTTCCCAAATCTTGTTTTCAGATGTCTTCCCTCTAAGTATGCAAATCTCTATTGATTAGATCAATATTTTCCTACTTTTCAATCCTTTATTATATGTTTTGAGTCAAGCTGCTAACTCCACACAGAACTTAAGCACTTCTTTCTGAACGCTGACAGTTTTGTGTATCAAGTAGGCAAATTTGGTTTACCAAAGACTTTTTAGAAGCAAATGTTAGTAGGCAGGTATGTTTATGCAATCAAATTATAGAAATTGTTGCACAATATTAGAAAATATCTGAAAGTTAGATGTGCCTCCATCTGATTGAATTGGAGAGTGAGATCTCTGTTTTGTATATGTTGCTTTTAGTCCAATGTCCTCCTTCGTTATGAGAGCTCAGCAGAATAAGCAGACTGAAAATAAATCACATATTTAGAGTTCAGCACCTACCCTTCTTTAGTCAGAGCAGGAGATGAGCCTTGCATCTTTTGAAGTTGCAAAGGATTCCTTACAAGACCCAAGAATGGTCTGGGAAACAATAGTTTCTCTGAGGGTTTGGATGTACATACATGTTACCTCAGCTGCACAGGTCTTCACTCGTCAGTCAAATAGCTATATTAGTCAGGATGCACGCTCTGATCCCGGGGCAAGAAATAGGTTTTCCAACTTACCTTGCATCTCTTTAACTGTAGCCAAATCCAGTTTTAAATTCTTTTTCCTGTTATCCCAGGGTGTGTACATAGGCAATTACTGTTACTCAGCTAGTGCTTGGTTAGATGTTAAATATAGTAACACGATGGGCTGTGACAATTCTGAGTCATAATACTTCTACTGAGTATCTCTAAGATGGATCACTTAAACTGCTCCCTGGCCGGGGAAAGAGCTCAAATGTTAAACCAATTAGTGTATTAAAGTATTTTGTGCACATCTATTGGCCAGAAGAGACAGAAGGAACCTCATTGTGTAGTGTTCATCAGACCTCCAGGGATCTGTGAAATCCAATTAATAAACACTTTCAAGGGTGGATGCTGCCTCTCTAGAGTAACCATTCAGCAGTCTTATATCTGCAATGCACAATGTCAGTGGAGTATTTGGTACTCAATGATTTTGCCATGGGGAATTCTACTCAGGATTATTTTTCTTTGGAAACAAATATTAATTACTCATTTATTAAAGCTTTATACACACTCTGCTGGAGAGGGTAAAAAAAACCCAACTTTTTGAAATGTTTAGACGATGTTCTTTTTTATTTGTGCTGAGAGCTATGGCTTCATCTAAGCATATGTCAAATTAAGCTATGAAGAAGGAATACTTAACACTCAGTTTAGAGTCCCTGTCCAGTTTCTCCATTTGTACATTCATGAACATATGAAAACAGAGGCATTGAGTACAGAATTTGTACAGGGAGAGAAGCAGAATTAATAGAAACTAATCATTTTATGTGGAAATGTTACTATTAAATAGGTCACTTTCTTTAACAGGAAGGAGAGTCTGCAGATGTTAGTCTTTGATACAGCTTGATTCCCACATTTACTTATAGAAAACTGATATCTTCACTTTACTATAAAGGCACTCAGAAGAACCATGGGTATATACCATTGTTTTCAGATATCTAAGCAGAAAGAAAACTTGGAGAGGCTTCCCAGTATTTGATTGCAGAATTTGATTGCACAACATATCTTTAAGCAGTTGAACTAAATTTGAAGGAAAAAAACCCAAAACACAAATTTACAGAACATATAAGAATGCATTCTTACCTATGGCAAAGCATATTTCATTCTGATTCAAAATTGTGTTTCTTAAGCTGACTTTGTGAGTTACTTTCTCAGTGGAAGATTTTATTTCTCCAGCTCTTCCTACAGTAAATCAGATTTTCTTCTTTAATTGCCACTGTTTATTAACTTTGCTATCAGAGACTGCAACTTAGACTGTATTTAATCAGAAACCACTTTATCTCACTATTTCCAGCTATATTACTCAATATATTTAACATTTATGTCTAACTTGTTGGTACATAGTATCAGTGCGTTGATGGCTCTTCACAAAAAATTAGAACACAACAGGGTAAGTTTCCTCTCTTGCATTATTTTAAATTCATAGGAAGCAATAAAATATAAAGCTACAAGTAATTGTAACAAAAAGATACTTTTTTACTGCCAAACAATCCATATTTTTTTCTGTAACTTTTCCTGACTGGAACAAATGGACATCTATTTTTCTCTTTCTCTTTTATCTTTTCTCTTTCTCTCTCTTTCTGTCTTTATCTGTCAGCAACTCATGGCACTGTAATTGTATGGACGGGATCTATTCCAAAATTAATATATTTATTAATGTTGATATTTAGCAATCTCACCACAGACCATAATTTTCTATAACAGTTCTTTGCACAGTCATGAAAAGTATTACACAGAGGGAATTAAAGAGGGAATCTAGAACAGTTAAGAAATAACCAGCAATCCTATAACAAATATCAACTGTTTAGGAAAGAGAATCTTGCAGCTAATATGCTGCTTGCCCTCAAGAGATACCCAAGAGGCTCCTTTCTGCTATGGCAGAAGGCACAATAGAATTCGGTTATAGAGAGGCTTATGAATATTGACTCACAAAGTATTATCTCCAGATTTCCAGGGCTAATGACAGTTTCCAGACAGTGCCCAAACACTACATCTGCAGATGTTAGTCTTTGATACAGCTTGATTCCCACATTTACTTATAGAAAACTGATATCTTCACTTTACTATAAAGGCACTCAGAAGAACCATGGGTATAACCACATACCCTTGATCTACCTGAAAACTTAAGTGCCTCAAGTTTACCAGGAGAAGGCATTAAGTACCTCATGACATGGTGAGGAGAGCAACCAACATCGTGCTCTCTGCACATCTGCAAGACATCCTGCCTGCACCTCTGCAAACCTCCGTGCCAAGAGGAACCAGGATCAGGTCAGAGATGGTCTGCCTCTTTCCCAGCACCCTGCTAGAGCTTGGTGTGCTGGTTTGAACTAATTGGAGAATTTGAGTGAGAAATTAGACTATTAGCTGAGAAATGAAAATACATCGTGTCACTTCACTCACAGCTTTACTGAGAAAGAAAAAAAAAAAAAGCTTTACGATAAGTCAGATGGTTTCAGGCCTCTCTGGGCTGTGGCTGCTTCTCTTGCATGGTTCCTTTGTCTCTGCCTTTGTAGCTGATTTTTCATAATTCCACTAAACTCTTTCCTACTGCTAATCCCCCTGGCCAGTCCACCTCCACCTATCTGCTGCATCAACAGATGGTCAGATAAGATTGGGGAAGTGGGGAAAGGTAGTAGGGGTGGTTACAAACCCCTCTTAGGGATTGTGATCTCTGGGAGGGATGTGGTGTTCCTGTATTACCTTTTCATTGTATATATCTGTAAATATCTCTCATACATTGTAAATATTTGCTTGTATATTGTGTATTGCTGTAAATATAAAGCTTCATTTATCAACTGCCAGCGTTCTGAGTCCTAGCCAGGGTTATATCAAAAGGTGGTGGGGCAGGTAACTGCTCAAACCACCACACCTGGGAAGATCTAGAAGCCTCTCAGCAGAAGCCTCTCACTGACAGAACTCCTTTGTAGTGTCTGGGCACTGTCTGGAAACTGTCATTAGCCCTGGGAATCTGGAGATAATACTTTGTGAGTAAATATTCATAAGCCTTTCTATAACCAAATTCTATTGTGCCTTCTGTGCAAAGCTTGGATAAGTGCACTCTGCACTGAATAAAAATCTGGCTGGCTATCCAGGCTCAAAGAGTGGTGGTGACTGGAGTTAAATTTGGCTGGTACCCAGTCATTAGTGCTGCCCTCTAAGGTTCAGTACTGGGGCCTGTACTCTTTAATATCTTTATCAATGATCTGGATGAGGGGATTGAGTGTGTCCTCCGTAAGTCTGTGGATGACATCAAACTGGTTGGCTGTGTTGATCTGCTAGAGGGAAGCTTTATAGAGGGATCTGGACAGGTTAGACTGATGGGCCAAGGCTAATTGTACAAAGTTCAAAAGGGCAAAGTGCCAGGTCCTGCACCTGAGTCAAAACAACCTCATGGTAAATTACAGTCTTAGGGGTGTATGGTTGTAAAGCTGCAACTTGGAGAGGAACCTGGGTGTGTCGGTTGATAGTCTACTGAACATGAGTCAGCAGTGTGCCCAGGTGGCCAAAAAAAAACCAGTGGCATCATGGATTGTATCAGAAACATGGCATCAGCAGGAACAGGGAGCTGATCATCTCCCTGTGCTCAGCACTGGTGATGCCATACCTCAAATACTGTGTTCTGTTCTGGGCCACTCACTACAGGAAGGATATTAAGATTCTGGAGCATATCCAGAGAAAGGCAGCAAGGCTGGTGAAGGTCCTAGAGCACACGATCTCCAAGGAGCAGCTGATGGAGCTGGGGTTGTTCAGTCTAGAAAAGAGAAGGCTGAGGCATGACCTTACTGATCTCTACAACTATCTGAAGAGGGGTTGGAGTGAGGAGGGGCCAGCTTCTTCTCCTTGATGACAACAGGACTAAAGGAAATGGTTACAAACTGTGTCAGGAGAGGCTTAGGCTAGATATTAGGAGACACTTCTTCACTGAAAGGATTATCAGAATGGACTGCCCAGTGCAGTGGTGGAGTCACCATCCCTGAGGGTATTCAAGCAGCTTGTGGATCTGGAGCTTAGTGTCGACCCCTCAGTGCTAGGTTGAAGGTTGGACTGGATTATATTCAAGGTCTCTTCCAACCACATATATTCCATGATTCTCTTAATCTCTTTCTCAGCATGCACTGGACTCAATATATGCCTTTAGACATCCAAAAAAAGAGACTCAGCCTGATCCAAATCATGCAATATGCTAAAATTATGTAAGAAGAGCTAGCTAACTCTCTGTAAGTCTCTTGTGTATTGACTGTTGCACCCTTACAAGCTACAGCCCAGTCACAGAGCTGACACTGACTCCCACCACATCACATGCCAATATTAAAAGGGAAGCTGCATTTGCAGATGGAGAACTAGGCTCAAAAAAGTAGAAGATCATTAAGACAAAATAAACGTAGCTTTTCTTTAGTTAATAAAAGCAATGTTTTGGGTTTTTTTAAAGTTCAAATTAATTTGGACATATGTACATGGACAGTATTTTGCCTTAATTAGGAACCGCTTATAAAGAAAAGCACTAATATCTATCCACTGTGCTAGCAACCTGATTTCATCTTGTTACCCAATTTATTTCTGCTAAGGGCCAATTGTTAAAAAATGCTTCATATTCACCCATCAGTGCAAACATTAGATTCTCTGTCCTCTTTATTAAGACAATATTGTCTGAGTAATTCACATGCTTTGAGTGTTTGTTTCTGTAACCATATTAAGAGTTACTCCACATGCAAAAGCCTACACATTTTGACAATTCTGTGACAGTAAAAACTCTTTGGTAAATTGCAGTTTCAGGCTAATATCTTGGCTCACTTCAGGGAGATACCACAATATGTGCTGCTACATGCTTTCTGCCCTTATATTAAGGTACAGCTAGAATGCTGAAGGCACCAGTTCTTTTTGCTGGGCTAATCATCAATACCTTTGTAAGCACTCATCATCAAATGTACTGTTCACTGGTATTCAGAGGAAACAGCAGAGGTTACAGAAGGTTTTAGAAAAGTGGTGAGGAAACCAGTTTATCTGATAAAATGTTTGTGGATTTCTTCATTTTAAAAAATATTTATTTTTGCATGCTTGCTCATATTGTTATCTGAAATGCAATACTTGATACTTAGGCGAGTTCAAATGTGACATGAGAAATTCCTAATACAGTTCATTAGTGTATCTAAGCAACAAAGCAGCGGAATGGTTGTGCTGTCTCATGGTCTTCTGAAAGTTTACAGTACCTGCCACTCACCAGTGTGGTCTATTCTGACAACAGATGTAAAAATGGAAATTTTGATAAATCTCACCTCAGGACAAGCAACATGATTAAGCTGTGTTTTAGTGTCATAGATTCATCATACAAAGTATTCAAAAGAGTTGCTATAGCCTAAGAAGAATAAAGTTTCCATCTGCTTCATCCACCATGATGTTCCTCTCCCTATTTTCTTCTCTTCCTCAGCCCTACTTTCCCCTCCTCCTTCCCCTTTCAACTCCTAATTCTTTCACTGATTCCTATTCAGACCTTGCCCTCTACATTCAGTTTTTGCCTCTCATTCCCCTTTGCCCGCTCCCTGCCCTGCCTGCTCCTTTTTTGGGTTCAGTTCTTCTTACTTCAGGCTTTTATTTCTCTGGGGGATTTGAATAATCACTTCTTTTTTTTTATCTCATTGTCATCTCAATAGGTCTTGCTGCCTTCCACCCTCCCCTCAAAAGGTAGGTTTCCAAAGAGCTTATTCCCTCCAGAAAGAAGGAAAAGGACCTCTGAAACTCACTGACCCTTTCTAAATTGGATGTCTCATTGTGTATCACAGAATTAGGAATTTTTCCATTATATGAGAATGTTAACTTTGTTAGTGAATATTTTATCTTTTTTTTTTTTATTTAATAAGCACATTAAATTACCCCTTAATCTTAAAAAAAGTAATTTTGTCTATTAGTCTGTCATGATCAATTTCTTTCTGCTTGGCTGTTTGTCAGTATTAACAAGGCAGATTTAGTCATACACTAAATTATATGTAAAACACCAAGAAAAGGCATAGCCCTAACTAAAGGCCAAATAAATGCTTTTACAGTATACAAACTGGGGGTCTAAACCAAGGTCAACATATAGTTTATATTCTTGACTACATTTTCAGATGTAACATCTGCAACTGAATGCTTATGAACGCAACCAATCACACTGCTTATGAACAGAAGTCTTTCACATCTGCTCTTGTGACATAAGTCACATCAAAGAACCAGACACAAATACTAGGTATCTCAGGAAAAAAAAAAAAAAATTACAGTGGTATTTCTGAGTCATAACTACTCCAAATAAAGTAGAAAATATAATACAAAACAATTTTGCAGCTACTATCAAAGAAAGGCTGGCTCTTTTTTTTTCTCCATATGTGTAAGATAAATAAATGAATGATACAAGTCAAGGCCACAAAACAAGAAAACCTAGAGCCAGAGTTCTTCAAGATCAAGGATACAAGCATAACATACTCAGATAGGGTTTTTATTCCTTATGTATTCTTGCAAAGGCAGACCACTGTGAGTTTGCTTACATCTCATGTAGTTAGGCCAGAAAATGTTAAACTTTCCTTTTTTCAATATATTACCCAATAATCAGGGTACTAAACAAGCATTTTAAAAAAAAATGTAGAACCATATGGTTAACTCTACCACCTTGCAGAAAAAAAAAACTGTTCTGTTCTATATTACAGATGGTTCTGGTGGACAGCATCATGCAAAGGAACATTTTTATGGCTAAGGAAAAAGTGAACACAACTCTGAAAATCTGTTTATGGAACTCTTGCTCCTATTACACAAAGATAGGAAAACAGAGTACCCTTAAAGAGTTGCCATCTCTATTCTGCTCCACATATTATCTGATCATGAAAACATCTTAGAAAATATAAACTTTTATCACTTTCTTCTTAGTTTCCAGAACTCTCATTTCTACCTGCAAGACCAAATCTTCTGTTACTTGACCTTTTGCACGTCAGAAGTTATGATTACTTTGTTTTCTAAACTTGGAAAGCCTGACTGCCTGGTATTTTGAAGAAACAGTGGTCGTTAGTAGTTGCATAGCAGACACACCTAACCCATCACTTTATGGGTTGCTGGCTGGAGGCGGGGGGGGGTGGACGACAACAACAACAGCAAAAACCCAACAAAACAAACAACAACAACCATTAAAAAAAAAATAGTCCAAGGAAATTAGTCTAGTATATCATTAATTTTGCAATGTTAATTCCTATTTACCCCAACTGTTTTCTTGTTAATGGATGGTGTAAACCATTGAGTAACTTTAACTTGTAGGATTTAATTTGTAGTTTTCTTATGCTTTAGGACAGTAATATCCAAAATGTTCATGTAAAGATATCACAATATTATCAAACTAAATTTTACTGCAAAATATATATATTTAAAGTGTCTCAGAGTGATCTCTTCACAAAACATGTCTGCGACCATAATATTATGAATTTCAGTCTGTTCCCCCTGAACTCAGAGGAAGAGATTCCAGCTCATTGTCGCTTCCCCTCCTCTTTGCCCTTTGCAAGAATTTAAATAGATTTCCACATCTACTTTTACTGCTTATATTCCATTTCACAAATAAGATAATTTTTTTGAGTAAATGTAGATAGCACACATTTACAGGCATTCCTATTCTACATTCAGTTTCTACTAGTTTGCATAATTTTCTCTTTAGGGATTCTTACAAAAGTGACAAGGGGTTGGAAATCTTTTTTTTTTTACCCCCCAGCCATGAATTCCATCTGTTGTCATGGCATTGAACCCAGTGTTGAATAGCAGCCAGCATTGCTTTTGATGTTCTGTAGGATTAGTAGAGATGTCTGATGTTATTGTGCAAGATTATTCCTAGGAATAGCTCCACCTGAGTTTCATGAAAATGTTAATTTGCTAAATTAATAAATAAATATAGTATGCCATCAAAGGTTGTATTCTGGGGGCATTTCCTGGACCTTAACTGTTTCCATAGTGGCTTATAGAAAGTTTTTGCAGTTACTCTCATTTCTACAAACATAAACCAAATGTATGCAACATTGTGTTAAGAGGCAGATGAGAAATAACTGATTATCTGCAGACAATTATCTGATTTGCGTGACCTACTAATCAAAATATCTTGTGATTTGTCACTACCTTGGAATCGGACTTTTTAACTGAGCTTTCAAGTACACAAAGTTGATTCTGTATCTGGGAGAAGTCAAACATCCACTAATTAGAGGCATTCTTCAATCTTCCAAACATAGACGTTGTCCTGTTTCAGACTCTCAAATCTCTTGACACACATTATTCAGACTTTCACAAATATCCATGCAGTAGAAGAGCTTTTATTTGTTGGGTTCAATTTGGGCTTGAATAAAGATAAGTATCAGTGCTGCTTAGGAGTTTTTCCTGCCATTTCTTTTTCATCCAAGGTTGTCAGTCTATCAATCCTTTACTTTGTTTATGGACACTCTTTGGAAAGCCTTCCAGTTTTCACGATGGAGTTTCTGGTAAAACTAGAGAACATCTCGTCTTGACATGAGCTCAGAAAAAGGAAGTGTAAACAAGTTTTCTGCAAAAGATAATTACAAGGGGCAGCAAGTGAACACAGCCCTGCTGCTTCCTTTTCCTTTCTCTAAGAAGTGAAATTTGCTTCTGTTTCTCAGGGAGTAGCCAGGTTACACTGGACCAGGGCAGTGGCTTTCACCTTGAGGGGAAAAAGAGGTAGCATCTTCTTTACTCAATTGTCCTCCCCTGCATGAGCAGCAAGTCCATTTACTGGGCTGTTTCCTGTGGGGAAGCAGCTTAGCACTTTGTCCTTGGAAGGGAACTTCAGTTTTGTCTCCATATTTAAAAGGTTTCATCTCAGTTTTGGCCCAGGCGTCTAGTGGATGGATCTTTCTAATAGAAGTGGAAGACTTAGGTCCAAGATAAAGAGTGGATTCTAAAGAGATGTGAATTTGGCATCCCACAATGAAGGCAAGTACCTTGCTACTGACTGTCCTCTACTGCTTCAATAAAATGTTTTAAATGAGAGTGCTATACTACACTCAGGATTCTAAGAAGATAAACAGGAACTAGATATTTTCTTGTCTAACTTCTGAAATATTGCTAATTTGCCATCCCTTCAACTTCTGCTGCATTTCTACATGAAAATAGCAGGAGTTTTTGTTGTTGTTTTGTTTCATTTTGTTTTGTCATGGGTTCATTATTTTCACATCAACTGCTTGCACAGCCTACAAGGTTCTTGAAAATGGCATTGGACTCTTACAGATGTTTTCAATTCAATCTGACTTTTCCACATGTGAACACACTAAATAAAACTGCACATTCAGCTCAGCTGTTTATGTGGAGTAAATTCACTGATTGCAGTAGTAGTATCCTGAATTTACTATAGCATAAATTAAAATCTTATTAAAGTAATTAATCAGCTTCTGACTAGAAATGTAAATATAGAGTACAGATTATGTTGCTCTACAGTTCAACAGCAGTTTTCTGAGGTTTTTCAGGGGAAGAGATAAGGATGGTTGGACTTCTTTGGGGACAAGATGAAACACAGAATGGTAGAGTTTCAGCTGAGTCTCATCCTGACTGGTAAAGCAATAAGGCTAAACTTTGATAAATTTAGTGATGTTAGGGAGCTTTAAGACTACAGTAACAAATACATAAAAAGCATCTGTTGCAGAGTTGATAGAGGTAATTTCTTCTTTAAGAATAAAAAAATCAATATTATTTAGTCTTTTGGCAATGACTTGAGAAAAAAAAAAAAGAAGTTTTGGTTTCAAAAGTTAAAAAATTTAAGGGCTCAGTACTTCTTTCTGTAAAGTCTTTTCCCCTAAATCTTCAATGTAGCTTGTTAAATGAATATTTCTTCTGTACTTTATATTGCTTCAATGTCTTTACATATGCAGCTACATGTGTGGACAACTAGGTTGGGGATGAGCAGTAAATTGGGTTGGAAGCAGCACAGTTTATCCACTGGTGAGACAGGGACAAGACATCCACTTTATACCAATCCTTAAATCTCATTCCTCTGTGATACATCAATCCCCAGCACCTACAGACCACAACAGATGTGTATTGTGGCAGTGGCATTGTCTTGGAAACTCTGCTGAGCACTGGCTGCAGCTCTGCTCATCTCTCACTTCATCCTGGCCACTTCTGGCAGAGCAATGAAGTACGTTCAATATTTGCTGCACAGTCTCTGTGTCCTCAAGGGTTGACCATACGTCCTTCAGAAGGACTGAGAGAGATCACCACATTCGGAGATATAGATTATAAAAATATCCTTGCTTTCCAGTGAAGGGAAGGACAAAAACATACCATTACTGAAGAGAATACAGAATACCATATGTGGAGCGGCTCTGCAGTGTGGATGGCAGTCTCTTATGCTGCTCCATAGTATAAAGAGGGTGGCAGAGCCCTGACAGTAATGACTACAATGGTCCTAGCGGAAGGTCAACAACAACTGTTTTTTCAGGTTTTTATGTGCCACAAAAGAAGTCGAAAAACAGAGAGATAAGGAATCTGGAGTTCATTTGCAGGTTAGATTGAATCCCATCATACTGAAAAATCTCTCCCTGGTATCATCAATATCATTTAGTCTCTGCATTAAGCATTCAGTGCAGAGTATACAATACAGATATATGTCATTTGTAGCCTGTAAAATGAAAGATTGCCTTTTCAATGATTACTTGATTTATAAAACACATCTTTTCTAGGCTCCCACTGCACAGGTACAGCACTCCCTGCTGAACATGAACCCATGAATCACATGGTAAGGAGGGATGCATGTGTATTAGCAACAGTGTCTATGAGTGAAATTGCTTTTCATTTTTCACTGTCTTAGTCCTGTGGGTTAGACTAAGCTGCCCTTCAGTAATCAGAGTAGGGCTTGGTTCGGTGTGTCCAAACAGAAGAGTCTTGTCTAGTGAGTAAGTGTCATGATGTCCAACCATGTGAATTTTACTGTTTATTTTTAACAGTTCTTATTATCTTCTTTAGGCCATAGATAATATATACCACTGCAGGAGGAACATACAGGTCCAGGGCTGCAATTATTCTGCCACTCTCAAGGACTTTCATTGGCCACTGAAACATTTATCCTCCTTCTCACGATCAGAGAGTTAGTCTCTTTAAAAAAAAAAAAAAAAAAAAAAAGACACAAAAAAGATGTTGATGCACTCTTTTTTTCCAGTGTTTTAGTAGACTATGTGGTACTATTTGCATTCTATTTGGATTTGCACTGCACTGAGAATATCCTCAGAGAGAGTCAGCTCATTGATAAAAGGCATAATTGTCTAATCTGGATGCTGCAGACATCTAGATATCTACGGTGCTGAGTACTGTCAGATGGAGCTTGAAGATCATCATAAGATTATATTTGCAATGAAGATGGGAGCAAACAGCAATTAATATATCCTGCTAACATGTTTTCAAAAAGTGGTAGGAAGTCTACTGATCTCTATTCTAACAATATATTCCCAGCAAGTTTCAGAGATAACCTTTTTTCAAAAGACAGAGAGATAGCAAGACAAGAATTCTATGATTCTATCCAGATTATAAAGCCTTTACTGAAGTTGTTGAGCAGCTATGTGTCAAGTCTCATTGAATTCAACTCCTCATTAGCATAAGAAAGGGTTTCACAGTTTGGCCTTTAGCACAATAGGCTTTTAAAAGTACACATTGGTCAACTTTCAGCTGGAGTCATATCTCACTAATTCTATTCAGCCTGCCTAGTTTTTAAAAATCAAATAAAGTACTTACATAGGTTTTTTTTTCCATGCACTTGTATACATAGAGCTGTGAAATCCTGGTCAGTCTAGAGAATATAACTTTAACTTCTATTCTGAGTTAAAAAAAAAGAGCTAATCTCTGCTGCATTTTCTTCTTCAAATGGAGAGCCAGGTTTTCTGAAACTTATTATTTGGATTCAGTTTCTGAAATGTGCACTAATTCTACAGGTATTTAAAAATATTTCTTTTTTATGTATAGAGAAATAACATAAGTCTTATCAACAACTGAATATTCTTGGGAAAAAACTGCCTTCCATGAGTTTTCACCAGGAGAAAAATCTGTTTATTGACAAAAATAAACTACATAGAGGTTTTCTTCATTCAGTGTTAGTAATAATTACTTCCTAAATTTATGAGGATTTTAGAATTACATGATGTAGATTGAGGGGCTAGAGCATGTCCAGAGAAGGACAAAGACACTGTTGAAGAGTCTGAAGAACAGGCCTGTTGAGGATCAGCTGAGGAAGCTGGCGCTGTTTAGTCTGGAGAAGAAAGGCTGAGGGGAGAACTCATTGCTCTCTACAACTCCCTAGAAAGGAGGCTGGAGTAAGAGGGACATTGGTCTCTTCTCCCTACAATCAAGTGATAGATCAAGTGAAAATAACCTGAAATTGCACCAGGGAAGGTTTAGGCTGGATCTGAGAAGAAACTTCTTAACAGAAAAGGTTCTCAAAGACTGGAACAGGCTGCCCATAGAAGTGTTTGAATCTCCATCCCTGGAGGTGTTTCAATGAGGCAGAGATGTGGTGCTTAGACACTTTACAGTGAGGGTGGTAAGCTGCTGGAATAGGCTGCCCAGGGAGTTTGTGGATGCTCCCTCCCTGGAGGATTTCAAGGCCAGGTTGGATGAGGCCTTGAGTCACCTGTTCGAGCAGGAGGTGTCTCTGTCTATGCTGGGAGGTTGGAACTGGATGGTCTTTGAGGTCTCTTCCAACCTAAACCATTCTATGATACTAAGCTGAACAGGAGTCTCCAAGTACCAAAGAAAATGAATCTATAGAACATAAATGTATTTTACAAGGTACAGAGACTAGATTAAGCCATCGTGGCAGGGAACACCCAAGTCTCTGCCCCACTGGAGGTTTGAATGGGGTGCAAACTATGGCAGGGCACACCCAAGTCCACTGTGGCAGGGCATACCTAAGTCCACTGAGCCATTGGAGGTGTGAATGGGGCAGGAAATGGTATTCCTCCCCCCCACCCCTGTCATAGAGGTTTGGAATGTGGAGTAAAATAGGCATAAAGTACCTTCTCCTACCCCCCCCCCTCCGTGGGCTTGAATAGGGAAGGAACAAATCGCACCAGTATATATAGGACAACTGGACAGATTGGAGTTGGACCTGGACTGGAACTTGGACTGGGACCTGGACTCTGACCCTGAGTTGAACCTTGCATGGACCTGGAGACAGACCTTGCACAGACCTTGTGGAGACTTTGAGCCAGACCCTAAGGAGCATCTGGAAGAACAGTGATGAGAAAGCACACGGTCCCCGCATCCTGGCTTCCTGCTACAGGGACCTGCCTCAGTGATAAACTGCCACCGTTCACAGGAACACCGTGGAGCACCCTGGTTTTCCCCTGCGATTGTGGCTTTGTGAAAGCCGTGCCTACAGTCATTTTGGACTTTGGTGGGCACGGGACTCCATGTGATGCTGATCCACTGCTGGACTCTGGACGCTGCCGTGAAAGAGACTGCCTCCCATTTGTAAGTAGGGCAAAGCTGTTTTATGCCCAAACCTTTTCCAAATTTTCTGATTTTTCCTAAATTACCTGAAAAAGCATCCTTGTGAAGATTTTTCCTGAACGAATTAGGACCCAGACTTAAACTAATTTATACATAGATTGTGGGTGGGGCTTTTGGAAATTATAAAAGCTACATAATTTATAATTCCTGCCTCTTTAATTGCCTACAATCAAGTCAGCCATGAACCTTCTAAATAGGAGAGCTGTACCACTGACTCCACCAGAGGCCTGGATTTCATCCTCCTGGCATCCCATAAAAGATTTGTCAATACTATCTTCCATACAATCTAAACTTCAGTTGTCCTCATACACAGGAACAATATTCTTGTTCTATAAAGACTCAGTATTCTTATCTGAATGAAAATGAGGACAGATTTGGAGTGGGAAGATGTAGTTCTACAGCACTGCAAATCCCACGCCTTGAACTCCACACAAAGCATTTTTACCAACAGACTGGGACTAGACAAGAAGCATCGCATCTTCACAGATCCTGTCCATGTTATATCCTGCCTGAATCCTGTGAGAATATTCCTCACAAGTAGGTGGTTATATTGTGGTCATATAGAATAACCTAGGAAATATTAGGAAGAGAAAGGCTGTCTGTATTTTCAGAGACCAGGCTTACGCTAGAGGCAACACTACAAAGCTATTGTCCACACCAAATGGCTCACTTGGTTTTAGCAATAGTTATCTAGCACGTGGGTGAAAGATATATGAGGGACAATGGCATTTGGACACTTTATGATTTTAAATTTTACACAGTACAGTTCATAAAATCCACCTGTGCTGGTATGAAGTAATTAGAGGATTTGAGTGAGAAAATTAGACTATAGGCTGAGAGAGGAAAACAGATGACGCTACTTCCTTCAGAGCTCTACTGAGAAAGAAAAAAAACTGTTTTAAGAGTTGTAACCCAAGTATAGATAAGTCAGAGTGCTTCAGGCAACTCTGGGCTGTGGCTGCTCTTTGCATGGTTCCATTTCCCTGCCTTTTGTAGCTAATTACAAATAATTCCACTAACTTCTTTTCCTACTGCTAATCTCCCTAACTGATCTACTTTTGCCTATCTGCTGCATCAACAGATGGTGAGATAAGATTGGGGAAAGGGGGAAAGGTGATTAGGGGTGGTTAGAAAACCCCTCTTAGGGATTTTGATCTCTGGGAGGGGTGTGGTGTTTCTGTATTACCTTTTCACTCTATATATCTGTAAATATCTGTTATACATTGTAAATATCCACTTGTATATTGAGCACTGCTGTAAATATAAAGCTTCATTTACCAACTTCCAGACGGTCTGAGTTCTAGCCTGGGTTATATCAAAGGGTGGGGGGGCAAGTAACTGCTAAACCACCACATATTTTTAATTGGCTTACCCAACGTGGGGCTTGAGGTTTGATTGCATTAGTTTGATTGTTAATTAATCCTGGAAGTTAAAATGAAGCTAACCTGGCTGTAGTGCTTCATAATCCCTTCTGTGACTATGTGGTCTTTACATAGATGGCTTGTGGCCAAAATTGGTATTTTTCTCTGGGAATTGGCTTGGAAAAAGTTTAAGAAGATGGTCTGGGATTATGGTGACTATGTTTTAGGTTACTTGGGCTTAAATATAACTGAAATAGCTTCAAATGCTGTTTTTTGATGCTTTTATTAAATCAGAAAATATTAGCAGTCAAATGAGCTATTCAACAGCATTGGTGCGAGTTATTTTGCCAAAGAGCAGTATTCCCAACCCTTGTCAAAATTTCTATTCAAAGACCATGCTGATATATTTAAACTGTGTAACTGTTTTCTTATCAATCAAAATTTTATTCTTAATTTCTGCTTTGAGTCTGAAAAAGTCAGCTGCCACTTAAAAAACCCAGATAGACCTTGCCAGGAAACAAAAATACAAGAATATCTCTGTCTAAACAGTGTCGGAGTCTAGCTTTATACCCAGACAATGTTTTGAAAACAATCCTGTAAATCAGTGTCAATGTTCCCAAACAAAAGATATGGCTTCAGAAAGTCTTTCTGTGGGTAATTCAACTTCTCAGACAGCAATTTGTGATTACAATGTAAAAAATTCTAACATGCCAGCAGCTCAGGTTCCCCAAAATTCAGATCAATTACAAGCTCCATCTTCTGTAAAACTGGCCCCTGCCAAAATGAAAGCTAAAATTGGGTCAAAACATGGGTGAAAAGAAGATCTAGAAACAGGTACCTCTGAAGTCCAGGAAGACGAAGAAGAGAAGAAACTTAGTCTTAAAGATCTGACTGGTTCACTTAGATCTAAATATGAGGACAACATAAGATTATTTAACAGGACAGAGGATGGCTCTCTGGAAATTAGGGATGCTGTTATAAGAGTTTTGTTTGGCCAGGCACCAACAGACCAGCAAAAAGAGGAGGAGAAGGATGACATCCAAGGCTCTTGTGATCCCTTAGAGCGGTCAGGGAAGTTAGAAAGGAATATTCACGGGAATCAGGAGAGCCAATCCTAAGCTGCCATAGTATTGGTGCAAATGCCCTACAGGTAGGAGACAAGTCTGCAAAGCAGCTAGGCCCACTTGCAAAGGAGAGTGGAGTGGACAAACACCTGGCAACCAATCTTGGTGTGGTTAGCTTGTGGACACGTCTTCTGTTGGCTGTGGGTACGAGATACACCTCCCGAGATTACTTGCCATGGGTAGCTAGGAAGTGGAACACAGTTGAGCAGGGAATTCTGAAGGAGTTTGCTGTGAAGGAAGTGCTTTATGGAGATCATGCCATACATGAGCCTGATAACATTCCTCTTGGGGCAGGTTTCATGTAGAAAATTATTAAATTTGCTCCCTCATCCTATGCTAACATCTTGGTTAGCAAGTTTCTATCAAAGGGTGATAATGGAAAGCTCACTGTTGGTGAGTTCACTTATCAGCTTAGGGAAATAGAGGACAGCTTGTCACATACTACCCTAGTGTCTGCCATAAAAAGCCTGGGTTATATCAAAGGGTGGGAGGGCAGGTAACTGCTAAACCACCATACCACTCAATCTGTCTGCTTCCCAGAATCATTTATATCAAGTCAGATGCACAATTCAATGATACAAATATGAAAGAAATTACATTTAAAAATTTTAATAGACCCAGAGCACACCTATTAAAAAGGGCAGGTGTATTACTGCCACATTTTAAAGTATTGTGGTTTATGTTTCTATAGTGTTTCGTGGTCAGTTGGCAAGTATGCCTGCCATGTATACCCCAGAAATTTGGAGAGGTCAGTGCAGCTAGGAGAAGAAAACCCTCTGTTGTTCATTGTCCTGAACACAAAGAAACTGAATGCACAGTGTTTCAGATTTAGTCCTTTGCTTGCATATATATCAAGAAATTCCGAAACTGCTTTCAGGAAAAAGCCAAGATGTTTTATTGCTACTGCACATTTGTTTCCTGGGATAATTGGATTTAACCCAGCACCACAAGATTTGAGCTTAATAAAACATATTAGAGCTGTGAGTCTGTTTTCTGGTATGTGGGAGAAAACTGTACGTTTTCAGCTGATTTGAGAAGATGACATAGCAAACCACAGGTTTTCTTTCAATCTTTCAGTCTTTGATTGCAAGCTTTCAGTATGTACTTGGTGGCCAGTCACTAGTGATGTTCCTCAGGGATCTGTTTTGGGACCACTTCTTTCTAACATCTTTATTCACAACCTTGATTCAGGCATAGAGAGTGTCAGCAGTAAGTTTGCAGATGACACCATGTTAGGTGGCAGTGTTGATTTGAATGAGGGTAGAAAGGCTCTTCAGAGGGACTTGGATAGGCTAGATCAGTGGGCCAACATTGATGGGATGAGTCTCAACAAGGCCAAATGCCAGGTACTGCACCTGGGTCACAACAACCCCAAGCAATGCTACAGGCTTGGGGCAGTGTGGCTGGAGAGCTGCCTGGCAAAAAGGGATCTGGGGGTTGTAATCGACAGGCAGCTGAATATGAGCCAGCAGTGTGCCCAGGTGGCCAAGAAGGCCAATGGCATCCTGGCTTGTATTAAAAATGGTGCGGACAGCAGGAGTAGGGAAGTGACTGTCCCACACTTCAGTTTTGGGCAGCACAATACAAGAGAGATGTGGAGGTGCTGGAGCAGGTCCAGAGGCGGGCAACAAAGCTGGTGAAGGGCCTAGAGAATAACTCTTCTGAGGAGCAACTGAGGGAGCTGGGGCTGTTTAGTTTGAAAAAGAGGAGACTTGAGCAGAGACCTCATTGCTGTCTAAAACTACCTGAAAGGACATTGTGGAGAGGCTGGTGCTTGTCTCTTCTCACAGGTAACTGGAGACAGAACAAGGGGGAATGGCCTCAATCTGAGACTGGGGAGGTTTAGATTGGACATGAGGAAAAAGTTTTTCATGAAGGAAGTGGTCAGGCACTGGAATGAGCTGTCCAGGCAGGTGGTTGAGTCACTAACCCTGGATGTGTTTAAGGGTCATTTGGAGGTGGTGCTTAGGGATATGGTTTAAGGTGAATCTTGTAGAGTAGAGTTATAGGTTAGACTTAGAACCATAGAATCATAGAATCAGTCAGCGTTGGAAGGGACCACAAGGATCATCTAGTTCCAACCCTCCTGCCATGGGCAGGTACACCATGCCCTAGATTAGGCTGGACAGAGCCTCATCCAGCCTTGCCTTAAACACCTCCAGGGAAGTGGCTCCAACCACCCTCCTGGGCAACC
>VWZI01008408.1:239855-272409 GCA_013396835.1 Psilopogon haemacephalus | reverse complement strand
GATTTGGACATGCTCATTCTAGGGCGCTTGGTTGCCTGCATCCAGCTCGTCTGTATCCTCAGAGTAGGTGAGTGATATTTGCATGCATTCATCTTTGGGTTTCAGACTAACTTTTCTCCCCGGGCTCCTGTGGGGCTTTCTCCCTCCGATCGTTTTTTGCTTAGAACTGCGGGCGCAATACCTGGCAGTTCCACACCGTCAAAACTCGCTGTCAACACCGCGGGAGGGAATGTTTCTCCTACCCCTTTCTACCTCCTCAGACTCCTGCTGCCGGCTCCGCGGATGCGCAGTACCCGCACACCGCCCCCGGCACGGGCGCGTTGCTCGGGGAGGGTCTCACCAGCCCGCCGTGCCTCAGCTCCCACGGTGGCACTTGACGAGCCGCTCCCTGAAGAGCCGCTCCCCTCTTCGGGGTCCGGCGCCGCCGGGCAGCCTGTGCCCCTGGGGTAGAGGTGTGCTCCGGGGCCCCTTAGGGAGAACGGAAACCGCTGCCAAATCTAATTGATATCCAGTATCTCTGTAGACGAGGAACATGAAATTTCACGGTTAGCCTCTCGCATGTAACAGTTTCGAAGAGAACCCAAGCTGGGTGCAAAATTTAAGTCTAATAAAAGACTCTTCTCCGAGAACGAGTGATGGCCGTAATACAAGGTGCAACTGCTGTTTCGAAAAGCAAATACAAGTTCACGTGGAAACCTGCATACAGAACATGGATTCATATATAGATTTTTTTAGTAGGACAACTTACGTAACAAAATTAATTTTCATCTCACTTAATATCTGTGCAACTGCAGTGCATCCTAAAATGCATGCAGTGCGCTCCCATTCGAAATTATTACTATAACCAGTGAGGTAACCAGTTGATGCTGTTAGAAGTGCTGTCTTAAATACTTGGTCAGACAAATATCAGGAGCCGAAGTGGTGAGGTTTATGTCGTATTGAGCGATTGTTTCGAATTTATAAGCTTCTATCAACTGGATCACTAGAAAGTACTATTTTTTCACTTATGTTTGAGTAGGGGGAACTTCGGAGCTTCAGCTCATTATGTACAGAACCAGTTTTACAATAGGTCTCGTGGGATAAAGTAAGCGCTAACCTACATTTTTCACCCATAGGTGGTGCTGCTTCTGAAACCATGAAGCTCTGTAAACAAAGATCGGTGTTGGGTTACGCGAAGGGAAAGCAACTTCCCACCAAGTCCTGCCAGTTAGAGGAAACTACTTTTTACATTTTTGTCATGTGAAAAATACGTCTACCTCCTTTCTGAAAGTATGCTGGAATAATTCAGCTGTAATGTGATAAGTGGAACTGACCTATAATTAAAATGTACGGTCTTTGTTAAAAGGATTTTGCTCTCACTTTTAAACCAACATATTTCTAAAAGCAGGGTACTTATTCTAGTATAATTCTCTTACACTAGTTTGGTAAAGAGTGGCCTGTCATAAAACTTTTGATAAGTTTTCATAACGTTTTTCTTAGGTTGTCAACCTGTTTCCTAAAATCAGATGTGCTCCTAAGTCTGTTTAAAGGAAAAAAAATAGCAGGTGTTACTGTATGTGTGGAGGTATGTGAAAATGTGTGAATATGGATCAAGTAAGTGTAATGATGATGTAATGTAATACAGCACAATGCAGTTTCAGAGACTGACTTCCATGTTCAGGTGATCCTACCATATTGTAAGCAAAGCAAGACGTAAACCTCACTCTTCTAATGAAACCAGGGGAGTTTAAAAAATAATTTAATTTCATGCCTTTTTAGAAATTAAGAGGTTTTGTGTAACTTAAATGTATGGTGAGCATGTATATGTTTTATTTACAAATTTAAAAGATCTGAAATAATTATTTCTGTTCACACGTGAGGTGTAAGTGTAGCNCCCCCCTTCAGACTGATACACTATTGTTTTGAAACTTAACCTGAAGGGGACACCCTTTCTAGATGTGATGGATGATTTGGTCTCAATGGTGAATCATTCCGAAGGTTCACGAGCTGGACTGCTCAGTGTGTTCAATGACATGATTGTTCCCAAGAATGAATACCCTGTACATGTTAATAGACTGATTTAATCACATTTCATTTGTTCCTCTTTGAGGATCTCTCCATAACTAAGTATGCTGTCATCTGATAACGTTAGTTCATAGGAAAAAACATTTTGTTAGATTTTTGACATAATTTTCCTTTTTTTGTTGTTAATAAGGAAAAAATGAATGAAATGGCTGCATACTACCAGCTCATGGTTCCTAGGGTGTGGTGAGAGAGGAGGGCTATGTTGGACAGACTGACTCTTGCCATTAGATATACCCAGGGCTCTACGAGTGAGATGTTGCTGAAGATGGTGGCAGGCTGCCTTTGCATTCTGGAGACTATGCTTAGTAGTTCAAGATTAGCAACATGTAGATCCTGGCTTCGTTTGCTTGTAGTTTCCAAAAATGTTGAGTTCTCAGCTGGCCACATACGGCATTCTATGTTATGTTCTTTGTCATGAATCTGGTTGGGAGGTTTGCAGTCGCCTCTGGGAGATTCAGTAGGAAAATCTCACTGTTCAGAAGAGGTAAGGTGGTCATCACCTGTTCAGAAGGAAAAACTATTAGAGCAAATAAAGGCAAAAAGTTCTTTGGGGAATGGCATAACAGTAACAGTTTGTTCTCTGTGTTACAGAAGAAATGCTTAGGGGCTTGCTTCTAATATCCCTGCTGAGATATGAATAGCACCTTCCTCCACAGTGTTACTGAAGCCAAGCACTGATGTAATTATTTATGAAACAGAGTATTATCAGAGTATTCTCAGTGAGTGCCATTCACTGAAGTTCAGTGCAGCTACTCGTGGCATGAGATGATGTTCAGTTACAAGTAAGAGCACATGAGAAGTCCTGTGTGGTTATTTGTGGACACTGTTGTATAATTAGTATAGAGATTTCCTATGAAATGTCTTCTGTTACTAAAATTAAAGGGAGAAAAAACTCTGGTGGACATTTCACTTGCTTTTTTACATTTTTATTTTAAATGAGAAATACGTGGATCTATGTATAGCTCAGGCTGAAAATATTCCTTGAAATCCTGCCCTGGCTTACTGATGGAATCCGTGTAACTTCCTGAAAGGGGTGTGCCCTTTTTATCATTGTGCTTACGGAAAAAAATATCTGGAGTCTTTTCATTAAGTATCTCTGTAGGCAGGGAAATGTTAATAGAAAAAAGGAACACGTTTTAACAAATTACATTGCACTTGTGTATAAATTTGGATTGAAGAGGTGTAAATATTTAGGCAAGACTTAAAAATTATTCCCTGCTAGGAAAAAATTATCTAGAAAAGATTTCTGTCTCATTTTCAGTTCGTTTCTGGGATCCCAGTATCATGTTCTTATTCACACAAAAGTAGTAGCCTTTCCTTACATAATCTAGATATTATTGTGTCTTAGACAGGACTGTACTTCCAAACTAGCAGTCAGCCTGCATCTTGCTAGCAACAAGAAAAGCAACTTGTCTATACTCTACTGGACAGCTGCAGGAAATAAGCTTTCTAAGTCCAGCCACACTTTCTGATCATTCTCATGTCTACAAGATGCAATAAGCCCTTAGACCGTTAAAGGACTCTGGGATCAAAACCTTTTTTTTTCACTAACCTCTTATTTCAACAATATTTTTGCAGGCCAGATATTCAGCATACTTCAAACTCAATTATATCGCAGCGGTGTTAGTGCATATTATTTTTTTATGCTTTAACATGTTTTACATTTAAGAGGACATTGTCCTATGGTTGATGATACATAGTTCCTATGAAGAAATTAAGTTGTGCTATATCTAAAATGTAGGAACTAAAACAAAAATAACGATATTAGAATCATTATACTGTCAATTTTAACCATCCATATTATAACCATCTATATATTAAGCCTATTTGTACCATACAAGTTATATATACATACCAAAACCTAAATGTATAGTGTAGGTTTACTTTAGGTTCAAATACTAGTAGGTATAAAATATTGTGCAGAAATAAATGACATTTTAAATGTTAATATTTATTCAGCACATTGGTCTGTAGGTTATATCTCAAGTTGTTAAAACTGTAGTCTCCAATGCTGAATCAGTACAATATGTAAGGAGAATTTTCTAAGCTGTGCTTGGCATTACTTTGTCTCTAAATATACTCTTCTGTCTGAATTCCTGGAGAGAATATAAGGTGGTAAGTTGAAACTATTATCATTGTTATCTGGATTGTTAATCAGGATGTTAATTTATGAATGTAGGCACTAGCTCATTTCTTGAGGAACGTGATTTCCTTCACTTTCTGTACCATCATTTAAGTGGTCAGTTCCCACTATGAGTTCGCTAATTAGGAATTGAAGGGTGAGCAGATTCTGTTCTTTCACTGACAATTTCAATTCCTCTTCAAAAGTGCCGTGCTTCTCAGTATTCCCTGTAGGGCCTGAAAGTCTGCAGCAGTTCCGGAGCCCCCTGCTCCCATTTAACAGCTCGATTCTTACAGCTTCGTGCACCGTTTATGTGGCTTTCCTGTGTGAGACATCCTTCATCCTTTGGCTATTCAATAAACTTCTTTTCCCATAAAGACAAAAGTTACCTTTTTGAATACATCAGGGTTTCTGTATTAGAAAGATAAATCAACAGGAAGAAAAGGACTTACAGTATTAAATAAACAAAATCCACTAAATGAAAGATAGCAAATTTTTCAAAGAGGCTGGACTGTAAGGGAAACTTGGCTCCAGCAGGTTGTTGAGGAACTGTTGGCAAGAGTGCACTTTTGTGGGAAGGTATGGAACAGGTCACTTGTTGAATACAAATGACTGATATTTCAATGCAGTCTTGAGGCACAGATGGAAATAACTGCAGATTTTACAAATTACATGTATTTATTTTGCATTGCTAGATGATATTTTGGCACCACCTAGTTGATGTGAAGTAACAGGCTTCTTAAGAAAAACAGGCACTGTGTAAAAGGGTCATGATATGTTTTAGGTGAGGCATGGCTCTCTGAAGCTCCTTCTATTTCTTGCCCATCCTTGGACTTATAATTTCTTCTAGTGAATCAAAGAATTCCTATGTCACCCTCTGAAAATCCATATTTTCCATTACCAGTCAAAGACTCTGGGACCTATTGTTTGAGTTAGCTAATTTCAGAAATCCTTATTCTGATAGAAGTCCTGTCAATAACAAAAATACTAGGCTACGTCTTATAAGGGAAGCTCGGCACTGAAAGTAGGACACCTGTGAAACTTAGATGCTGAAATTCAGAATTTTAATTAAAAGTGTCCCTGACCCAACTAGTATCTTTTGGGCAGTCCAGGGAAGCTTTCAGGCAGGCGCACTCTTCTGCATGTGCCTTATCTGACGTTATATCTGCAAGTCAGTGCATCTTTATCTCCTAAATTTAATCAGGATGCAAACCCAAGTGTTCATTCAGATTACTTCTGTGATCTCCAGGTCAAAAAGGCTTCCTAAGTAGATACTGATGGGATCAGAAGTCTTGACCTGACTGCTCTCACTACTTCTGGTTAAGACAAAGGACCAAGGCTATGCCTGTGCCACCTTATGTTGTGGCCCAGTGACTAGAGTGTTTTACCAAGGAAAGACAGTTTAGCAGGAAGACTTGTTCTGAGCTAGAGGGATTTGAACCTAACTCTCATGTCTCCAAATACTAGGTTTTGTCAAATCAGAGGACTTTTAATATGTCTTGTTAAAACCAAGGTGTTTTTTTGGTTCATTTTGTTTTTAAGGAAAAAGAGTCAACTACAGGGGAGGACTAGGGAGAATAACAAACAACAACATTATGTCAATACATAAGACATTATGTCAATACATAAGATCGTAGCGAACACATACTTATGTTCCACTCAGGTATCTATGAGTGGAACGTCGTCTACCTTTGTACACTTATATTCTCTTCACCTCAGAAAAGGTACAGCATACTTGGAAAAAGTAGAATGACAACAGGGTATCTTTTTCCAAGATTGATTAAGCTAGGACTCTGCCAGGAACAAAGACAACTTAAACATTTGTTATGTAGAGCATTATAAACTCAGAAGAAGTGGAAATACGTTCTTCACTGACTCTTCTAATACAAGAGCAAGTGAATATAAATTAAGGCAGTAGGCGGCAAGTTTAGAAATAACTACAATAAAAGGTCAGTTCTTTCTGCAACAAGTGGTAGACTTGTGAAAATCCACTGCAAGCTGCTCTGAGAGCAAAAATCATTTTAAGGGGATGGCTAGAAGCTCTTGAAAGAGAAACCTACTGAAGGTTGCTAAACAGATTGAAGCTGTATACATTTCAGGAATTTCTGAAACTGGAAATGCAGCCCGAGAGAGTTTACAAGGAAATTTTTAAGTGTATTGCATAACTTTACCTTTTCTTACTGTTCCTTAAGCATCCACCTCAGAGTTTTGGAGACAGGACTCTGAAATGATCAGATAGTACACCAGGAGAGTAAGCATACATTTTTGTGCCTGCTCCTACTCAGTATTTCATTATCCACTTGCTGGATATAGTGCATGGATCTGGTGCCTTTCCTCTGTCTATGCCCTAAAAAGCACTCTTTGCAAGTTGCAGGTTCTGAAGAACGTGACCTCCCAAAGTTGGGTAGAGCTCAAATGTGCTTCCACCAATTCAGCATTTTACATCATCTGTCCTGAGTAGCTGACTGCTATTTAGAAAAGCTTGGTGTTTCACTTAGCATCCTCACTAACCTGAAGACAGTGTAGGAGCCTGAACTTCAAGAGAAGAGAGCTTACTGCTGGTGCTTGAAAGGTGGTTAATACAGCTAAATGCTGTCTTGCATCTGGCCTTTTATCTGAGTCAGGGATTCCAAATCCGTTGTTTACACTGCACCTTCATATTCAGCAGCTGAAAGGTGGATGAGACTAGGTTTGGCTACTTGATACATAAAAAACATTTACTTCTCTGTATTTTTATAGCATCCAGTTGGACACACAATGGCAACATTTTTTTCTGATAGCCTTTTGTTTCATGTAACTTACAGACTATGGAAAATTTTCTGTGTGATGTTCAAATATTAGAGATCCTGCTTTTCAACTAGCTTCAGTGATGTGTTCTCCTGTACATTTCTGCTAAGTAGTGGATTACCTGAAATCTGAAATATAAAGCAGGTAGCATTTGAAGAGATATCAGTCTTCACTGCCTTATTTACCTGGTTGCTGAGCTAGGGTAATAGTAAAGGCAATAGAGAGCTGATTAAACAATAACATCAGGTAGGGTGAAACAAGACAAATTTGGATGGATTGACTGTATTGAAACTGTATTACAAAATGGGTCTTCAAAATACTGTAAATGAAGGATACTACCAAAAAATGAATGAAATAAAATGTATGGTAGTGAAGACATGTTTCTGTTTATACCATAGAAGAATTTGACAAAGAATTCCTGACATTTAAATTTTCTGTAGAAATTATGATGTGTTCCTTAACTGGGATAGGTTTTTTTTCTGGTGGCTTTTTTTTTTAGAAGCTACCCAGGCCAAATTAATTATTTTTTCCTTAAGTAAACTGAAGGACTTCGTGATTTTCTGAAGATTTAAACTGGTTTGTATCATAATTCTTCCAAATATAATACTATTTTTTTGGAGTTGCCAAAGCCTCGGGAAACCAAAGTATTTTGCAGGGGCATATATTGAAGAAACTGAAAGTTTTTTGATAGCTAAAGCAAATATTTTGACTAAAAATGAAGCCTTTAAAATCAGCATTTTAAAAAAGATTTGATTCTTTAGTTGCTTTATGTGCCTAAACTCCATGATTTCAACAGAAGTTCTCAAAAAGCAAATAAAAACATCTGCTTGTTTAGACTAAACAGCTAATGATCAGAGTAACATCTGGCTTTATAAAAGTGACCTAATACTACTCCAGGCAGTTTGACTTCCAGCTTCATCCCTAAACTGACCAACTGGGTTTCATCCATGTCTAGCCATCTGGAAAAAAAATAATTTTATTCCAAGTATATGATAGTTGCTTCTGTAATTTTCTTTTGTAGCTCTTATTCTGATAAGTGTATATAAGTATGATAATGACCAAATTTGGTAAGCTGGGGATTTCTGGGAGGCTAAGGAGCCTTCTGCCAGCCCTGGAGAGCACTGCTGTTAGGTGTCTGGAACATTTCATGTTGCTTGGTGCACACAACCCCCTGCAACCATTATCTGCACAGAATTTAGGCTAAGTCCTGTGAGGTCTGTTCCAACTTCTTTCGTTGTGATCTTAGATTTTTGCACAGTAACTTTGCATTTCACATATCTTGCAATGTGCCAAAAAATTTCCAAAGAACCAGTTTCCCTCTGATTTTTTTGTTTGTCTGTTTGCTTGGATTTTTGTGTGTGTTTTTCTTCAGTGTTTTCTTTAAACACGCCTTAGGTTTGTTTAAAAAAACAAATGTATCACTGTAGATACAGAAATAACAGTAGAACTAATTCTAGCTCCTGTCAGTGGAACTGTACATGAATAAATCCTGGATGAGGAGGAAAAGATCCAGAATAGCTGTTCAAGTTGTAGATAGTGCTGACACAAACCCAAATTACTATAAACTGCTGATATGCAAACATAAGCTGTAAATTAGAAGAAGGTTCCTAACCATTACAGCAATGGAATTTTGGGAAGTTTTCCTAATGATAGTAGGAGGAGCAAAAAGGCCACCAATTTTTCTTTCTCAGAATGTAATACCATGTTTTCTGAAAGATTCTGTGGCTCCCACAATAGTAGAGAAGGCCATCAATGATCTAGGAATCCCTGTGAGTGAGTACCATGGTACAGTTTCAATTGTGCTAAGAAAACTGAGTAGCATGCACCTGGCTGTGCCAGCCAGTTTCCGAAAAGACTTAAAACAGCCCTCATGAAAGACTTAACACATTTGTAAGCTGAGATACTGGGAACTGGGGATGGTCCAGTACCACTCAGCATTTCAAAATATACCAAGTGGTAAAGCATCATAAATCTACCCAAAGGAAGAACTAAAGTCTAATAGTAGAGATTCGAAAATGTACATTTTGAGTTTAATGATACTGTTTTCAGGCTGTTGACAGTTCACTATTTTAAATAAGGTTACTTGTATAAGTGTGAAGAAACTTCCTTTAAACAAAAGTATCTGAAAACTCATGTAGTTGGTTGACTTAAGGAGTGAGTGATTTACTTAAAGTACTCACCATTAAAAGATCCTGAAGAACTATCAAGGCTCTAACTTTCTCACATGATAGGACCATAGGAAATTTGGTGTCAGATTTTACCTTAGCTGAATTTTGAGTTTATTTGCAGACTCATCCACTCATTTCTCAGTAATCCTATGCATGTCGTGTCACTTTCTTATATAATAAATGGTTTGGCCTCCATGACAACTCTGTCAATTCTGTTCTCACCATGTGTACATTTCTCCCAGGCACAAGCTTTATGTTAGCCTATATATTAGTCTAATAATATAGAACTCCTGCAACATTTTGAGGGTGTTCCTTGACAGGTTTCCGCCTCTCAGGTGATGAGAGGAAATGGCCCCAGGTTGCACTAGGAGACATCTAGATTAGGTATAAGGAAAAAATTTCTTCACTGAAAGGGCCATTGGGAACTGAATAGGCTGTCAAGGGAAATGGATTAGGTGCTTAGGTCTAACAGTTGTGTACAGGGAGATGTTAGATTATGGTTGGACTTGATGTTTTTTAAGGTCTTTTCCAACCAGGCAATTTTATAATTCTGGGACTGTGTCTGGGTAGTATGTAGAATCATGGAGAGATGGATATATATTGCTCTTCAGGAATATGTGAACATCTGAAATTGTTTAATTAGCTTTTGGAACTATTCAGGTGTTTACAGTAGGAAAAAAAAATCTGTTGTATTAAAACAAATTGCAAGTGCAAGTTGCCCTAGTCAGAGGGAGAAGACAGGTTCAGATAAATCGGATGAAGCTAATAAGGAAGCAATGCATAATTGAGAGTTTCAGGTTGCATGCAGTTGAATGAAGTAGAAGAAAATACATAGGTACTAATTAGTTAACTATTTTTTAATCATATGAACTACACATTCTATTGCATGTGAATAAAACTATAACCCAGTTTTACTGGAATAATTATTGAGGGGGATTTGTTCATTAAATGTTTCTTTAGATGCACAAGTGTTTTTCAAAACACAGGAAACTCTGGTCCCATGAAATCAACTGGCAACAAGAAATTTGACCCACTCAGTAGCTTTATGATTAAATCAGAGAAGAGAATGGAATGCAATAGAACTCAGAATGCTGTATTAGGTATCCTACTTGTTGTGTACAGAGTGTAAGTTATAAGGATGTAAACTGGGATTGTGTTGGTACTTGTGTGCCTGGATGGTAAAATAAATTGGTAAAAAATTCTATGAGTAGAATATATAGATAAGGGAATATAAAAAAGTAACAAACTGGGAAGTGCCTCATAGAACCACATCTTGGTTCTATGGTGAAATTGTGACGCTGTGGTGAAATTATGAAGCTCTTTAGCCTGGGGAGAAGATTGATGTGGGACCATATTAGCACATACAAAAATCTAAAGAGTGGGGAACAAGAGAATAGGGCTGGGATCTTTTCAGTAGTGCCCATTTATAGGACAATGGGCAGTGGATACAAATGATAACAAAGGAGGTTTTGCTTGAATATGAGGAAAATCTTTAATGTTGATGGAGCACTGGAACAGACTGCAGAGAGGTTGTTGAGTTTCCTTCTCTGGAGACTTTCAAAATCCACCTGGATGTGTTCCTCTGCAGTCTGATCTAGGAAAACCTTCCTTAGCAGGGAGATTGGAGTAGATGATTTCTGGAGGTTCTTTTCAACCCCCTGTGAAAGATTTTATTTAAACAGCTTCACCTGACAAAAAATACCTTGGAATTTAGAACCGTTGATCTGACTGGAGGCTTCTCGTAACCATCTAATAGTACAGCCTTTGCCAGGGAAACAGGAGATGATAATCCTAAACCTTTCCCATGTTAAGGAATTTGAACCATGGCAGTTAAGAGCAGTGTAATCCACAGACTGACAAGAGCAGAGCAATTGAGAGTGGGCAACAGTGCTGATCTGTACCCAGGCGGAAGATGGAAACAGTAGAAAAGTTTGAAAGAGGAAACCTAACTATCTAGCCTAATAGGTAGAGATGATGCCTCCCTGGAGGTGTTCCAGGCTAGACTGGATGAGGCCTTGAACAACCAGTTGTAGTGGGAGATGTCCCTGCCTATGGCAAGAGGTTGGAACTAGATGATCTTTGAGGTCCCTTTCAACCAAAACCATTCTATGATTTTCCCACATCACAGTCTCTCTGCTGCTGCAGTAGTGCATCTCTCTGCTGCTGCAGTAGTGCATCTCTCTGCTGCTGCAGTAGTGCATCTCTCTGCTGCTGCAGTAGTGCATCTCTCTGCTGCTGCAGTAGTGCATCTCTCTGCTGTGACATGCAAATGGAGACAAAGGTAGTTGGCTGCTGAGGCAGTCTGTGCTGCTGAGGCAGTCTGTACTGCTGGAAGGGCCACTCTGTGATGTGGGATAGGAGACAAACCAGAATGTTCTGCAGACTGGATTAAAGCCTTGGATCATGTTGGGCTATTTCAGTGAAAGGAGTGAGATGTGGGGTTGCAGTCCCTGACAGTTTGAGTATTTCTGTCTTTTATCTAGCTGCTACCCAATGTAAAGTACACCAGGATTTCTGTTGTCTCCTGTAGTTTTGAAACCTACTCTATCTCCTGGATGGGTTGGTCTGATGCTTACCTCGGTATTCTGGGCATCTCTCAATAGTGACTTACCCTAAATCTGTGAAATTTGCACCTTTCAGTATTGGATTGTTTTCTATTTTCTTACATTGCAAAAAACTGAAACACACTAAAGTGTGTTATACTTCTCCCAGTGAAGAAAACTGCCTATCTGTATTATTAGTCTCTGTAGGAATCCTTTGCATAATGCACCCTCATGTTGGAGTAGCAGGAGATTTTCTGCCGCAGGCAGGTGTAGCAACCTAGTGAGCAACAGCTGCAGTGTCCTGGAAGAAAATACAGCATGTGCTTCTTTTTGTAGCAAATCAGCTGCTTTAGATGGCGTAGAGACAACAGATTCATTTCCCCGGTGAGTCACTAAGCCTCCCTAAAGCTCTGTATCTCCACAGCTTTCAACTGAGGTGGAGCATATTATACTGCTCTCAATACCGTCAAAACCTTAAAGGCTTAGTCAAACCTATAATTAATTAACACTTGTGTAACTCTTAGGAGATACAACTCAGTAGATGAGTGCTAAGGCTGTTGCTAATGATTTTAAATCTATAAAGCAACTTCCTAAAATCCTTTGAAATTGGCAATTACAATGTTCTGTGTTAGATGGAAAAGCTTTGATCACTTCAGAGCAGGAAATAAATGCATGACTTAAACTGGAGAGATACAGTGACAGAAGAGGGGCAAACTGCTAAATACACTGACAGAGAGCCAGAGGAAGATTTGCTGGTTTTCCTTCCAAAACTTGATTTGAAGCCATTTCAGTATTTCTGTGTTGCATGAATGACTGTGACAGTCCTAGGAAGTCTACGGTTGTATGTAATTATGACCTGATGATAAGGCTTAATTGGAGAGTTTTTCTTTCCTCTTTGGGTTTGGTTTGGGTTTTCTGTGTTTTCATTTGTTTTTTGGTTTGGGTTTTTTTGTTTGTTTGTTTTGTTGGGTTTTTTTTTGTTTTGTTTTGTTTTTTTGCTTGGGTTTTGTTAATTTCTATGTAATTACAAGGCTATATTATGATACAATGCTAGAAATGGAACTAATTAAAGTATTTTGCCCTGTCCTTTATTATATTCCAACACAGATACTTTAGCAAGACTAAAAAAAAAAAAAGAACATGTATCTAAAAGCCTGTTGTTTTCTATTCAAGGGTAGTATTTTGTAAATAAATTAACTAACTAGAGTCCAGAAGCTTGATTTTTGCTTTTGTGTTTTCCAGGAGCAAAATGAGTGAAGCTGTCTTCTTTGGTTGACTGATGTTGGTTGTGGGTTCAGCAGTGACATCCACTAATCTGTTTTCCTACTTTGTTCAATTTTTCATGAGATGATTAAAATTTAAGAGGTTCTTTGGCATAAAACAGTGTAGTCTCTGCTTGTGAACTTTCTGCACTTCCTCAAATAATTTCTGGTTACTCATGAGTAGAATAAAAAAAATAATGTTTAAGAAAAAAAAAAGGTGTTGCAGATAGAGTGTGGTTTTAAGGATATATGGATACTTTTAAAGATAGTTTTAGGGATATATGGATACTTTTAAAGATAGTTTTAGTGCTGTCACATGCAAATAATGGGTACCTGTTGAAAACATCTTCAGAGACATTTTATTTACTTTGATTAATTGCTTAACAAATTCTTCTTTTTCATTTTGTCAAGCAAAAAATACTCTTTATGCTGCTTTTGAAAAGAACAAATATTGTCATAATTGTAATAATAAGACCATATTATTGTATTGTAATAATAACAAAATAAAGTTGAATCCAAGTAAAATGAAGGGAAAAAAATCTAACTCCCTGCTTTTCCATAAGTCTTCTCCTGAGGCATTAAATGTTAGTACTATGCCTATTGATTAAATGCCAATATACTTTAAATATTTTTTAAATGTTTGAGAAATATATACATAGTTATGGGAAATACAGCCATTTAAATTACACATTATACTTCATTCTGTGGACAAAGTTTTCCTCTAACCGGGCTCTTACATGTGTTAGATATTTAAACAAAAATGGGGTCTAAGGTTAAATTGATGTGGAGGTGCTGTATAATCAGGAAATTGCTGTCATTTATTATTTATGTATTGACGACATCTAAGTGCATTTGTCAATGGCCAGGGTTTTGTTGCATAAGGTACCATATGAACACAGGAATATGACACCTGCCTTAGGGAATTTTGAAACAAAATACAAAAGGAGAATTTGATAGGACAGAAAATGAGAGGAGCTACTAAGAAAAAACCCTATACATTAGTCAATATAAAAAGCAGTTGAGCTGGTGAGGAAGTCATCTGTCACATCTTTTCTAGCTATTTCTTCAATAAGAGTTTTCAAAGAACTATTGAATGGGTCTGTCTCAATTCCTCATTGGTAAGGTAGAGGTAGTAATATGTCAGTCAAAGATGTGTTGTATGAACAAGAGCATGTTTGCATTTCTGAAGAGCTTTGAATAGAAACAAAAGGCTAGCTCCAAGTCTTATGTTTAGAGTAGAGTCCCACTGCAAGAAAGTTAGGCAGGTAGCCTTTGCAGGCTCTGTGAGACTAATGCATGCATGCAAGCAGGTTGGTTTGTGGTCACTAGGACCTGTTTGTGCATCCCATTGTTTGCCATTCAAGCCCCAGATAATATTTGCAGGTGAGGAGATTACATCTGACCTGGAGATGTAATGTATTCTGGTGATTCAACAGGACACTGAAAATCATGACATCTGGGAACAAAACCTTGCAGACAATGTCAACCCAGGCATGTGATTTTACCTTCTTTGGCTTGGTTTGCTGTTTACAAGTACGGTACTTTAAAGCCAGTTCAGGAACAAAAGCACTGAATAAATACTGAGATGCACAGATACTGCAGTGTGAGCACTGGCACATGAATAGCTGAGGTATGCTGTTTCTGGTAGCAGCTTAGCCCTTACATCCTAAGCATAGCCTTCCTCGTGGCATATAGTTTGGGTCAGAACAGCTGATCTGAACATTTGTCCTATAGAGGATTCTTGTTGATCATAATCCTGATTACAGTTCCGTAAATGGAACTTCTTATCCAGTGGCACCACAGTATATGGACTGTAACAAGTTCTCAGCTTCGAAGTCTGCACAAAAAACGTGTCAAAATCTGTTTTGTGTTTCCTGTGTAAAAGAAAGCTCTATGTGATCTCACAGAATTATGGAATTACACAAATGGGGAGGGGTTGGAAGAGACCTCCGGAGATCATTTAATCCACCTCCATGCTATGAAAGGAACAGCTGTAATGAATGGAGCTATCACTACTGTAATCTAATTGTTGTGATTTAATATTCTGTGTATAGCTAGAAGTTTGGTAGGAGAGTGATAATGTCCTAAAAAGTTTGGTTTTCCTTATGTGTTAGCAGTCAGTAGAGCTTGGGTTGATGTCATGTTTGATGATGATAGTAGTGTGTCATTCTTTATGTATCATTCTTCATTCTAGGAAGGTGGATATGTGAGCCTAAGTATAGGAGTGGTGGCTGTCAGCAGCCATTTTCTATTAGCTGCCATCTTAGGTCCACGAGGTCTTGCAGTGCACTTTGTCTAGGTGGTCCCTTGTGCCAAATGAATCTGTACAACTTTCCTCTCTTGTGACTTCCATATTGCCAGGTGAAAACTTATGTGGGTCACTGTTCATGCTTCTGTGTTTGCTGCAAGCTACCACACTGCAATGTCTTGATACATGATTGTTGTCTCCACTTATGACTTCAGGAAGATGGTGCTCTGTATCCATTATTCATAATTCAGAAGTGAATGTTGACTTTTAAGCTGTGGCCATAAGGACATAATGACAGGGGCACAAGTTTTAATAAAAGGACCATTCCACATTTCTGTTGTCTTTCAGTAAATTATGACTTACTGAGGAGGAAAAAAGTTACTGGTTTCTAATAAGAAGGAAAGTGTTTATGATGTTCTTGTTTCAGAGTTCATAGAAGTCCCACAGTGGGGAAGAGAGCAAATGTGGGAAAAGAAGATTTAAAAAAAAAGGCAAACAGAAAGGAAGGAAGGAATGAAGAAGGAAGAAAGAGGAGGAGGAATGAAAGTTTATGTATGAGACACACTTGGTCCTTGTGCAGCTTTTGTTTATCTCAAGTTTTAAGTTTGATGCTGCTGAAGCCAGTAACTACTGGAAAATGAGACTGGAGAAGGGAATTAAATTACTTTTGCCATGACTTTTGAAGGCATCACATCACCTAACTCAGGGAGGAAAATTAAGTGACTGAAGACCAAGCTTCAGGGTTTAATGATTCTCTTCCACATAGCATTACCCTCTGCATTTTGCTTACTACCAATTTCTTTTAAAAAGTGCAGCCAGGTGGATTTCATTGCTGAGCAGTTTGAGGTATTCTTCAAACAGAAAATTAATTGTTCGGAGCAAGAGGTGGTGAGTCTTTATATACTTGCTTCTAACACGAATTTTTTATATAACTTCCTTGGCATCATCACCATAGTGATCTCTAAACATACATAATTATCACGGAATCACAGAAACATCCAGGTCGGAAAAGACCCTCAGGATCACCAAGCCCAGCCTATAACCTTACCCTACGAAATTTGCCTTAAACCATAACCCTAAGCACCACCTTCAGATGGCCCTTAAAGACATCCAGGGTTAATGACTCAACTACCTCCCTGGACAGCTCATTCCAGTGCCTGACCACTCACTCAGTGAAAAACTTTTTTCCTGATATCCAATTTAAACCTACCCTTCTCAGCTTGCGGCCATCCCCCCTCATTCTGACACCAGTTACCTGTGATAAGAGATCAGCACCAGCCTTTCCACAGTGTCCCTTCAGGTAGTTGTAGGCAGCAATGAGGTCTCCCCTCAGCCTCCTTTTATTCAAACTAAACAGCCCCAGCTCCTTCAGTTGCTCCTCAGAAGAGTTATTCTCTTAGGCCCTTAGCCAGCGTCATTGCCCTCCTCTGGACCCGCTCCTGCTCCTCCACATCTCTCTTGTATTGCTGTGCCCAAAACAGAACACACTATTCGAGGTGTGGCCTCACCAAAGCCAAGTCCAAGGGGACAATCACCTCCCTACTCCTGCTGGCCACATCATTTTTAATCCAAGCCAGTATGCCATTGGCCTCTTGGCTGCCTGGGCACACTGCTGGCTCCTGTTCAGCTGCCTGTCTGTTGCAACCCCCAGATCCCTTTCTGCCAGGCAGCTCTCCAGCCACACTGCCCCAAGCCTGTAGCGTTGTGTGGGGTTGTTGTGACCCAGGTGTAGTACTTGGCAAAGTGTAATATGGCGGATACATAATGAATTATAGAAAGACAGTTGTTGACATTTGCAAGGACAAACTAAATGATTCAACAAGAAGAGCAGTGACAGGTTTGGGGAAGGAAGGGACACCACCTAACTGACGCTGTCACCACGCTTCCACACTGCCTTAGCCTCTCTGCAAGTGACTCACTGCTCTTCCTCTCTTCTGCTCATAGGGACCTTAGGCACTCCCCTTTCCTTCCTTCTCTTTCTCAGCCCCACATGAGGATGTGACCCAGATTTCCATTTAGAAAATGCTGTTTTTCTGGAGGCAAAGAGAGTTTTTGTCTAACAGAGCAGGAGGAAATCTTGCAAAGGAGATTCTGGGTGTCACTTACTGCCTGTGGCAAGCTTCCATATCTGAGATTATAATTTAAATTCTATTTATACGATGTGCAGTCCCAATGCAGCTGGAGTTCTGTGGATGTTCTGGTAATACTAGAAATAAATCATAGTAATAGCCATTAACAAGTGAGTGCTGACAGTGATACTTGGGTCGTAGTGACCACTGTAACCTAAAAACCACAAGGAGCTTTACTGTTTTCAAAGGAGGATGTGTAATCTTAGGCTGGAAGGTGATTTGGTTTGAACAATGTTTCATTTATAATGAACACACCTAGACATAATGCTGCTTTCATGCACACACAATGTGCAAAACCAAGACTTGACAGTAAAAGCCATTGCTACTGAGCTTGGCATACTGCAGTCTGTATAGACAAGATATAATTGCCCATTACAAATCAGACAGATACTTGGCTGGTTTTCAACAGAATTTGTAGATCTTTGGTAATGACTGCTTTCTGTGAGAGAATACTTGAAGAGTTAAGAGCCTCGGACTTAGAAAGGCTGGGAAGAGTTTTAGCATGCAAGGGGAACAGACAGGCTGGCGTGGCATATAAATTCTGTAAATTTAAGTTCTTTTTCATGGAGACAGTATTTGGAAATAAGTTTCAGCTAAATTTCACAATTATTTTAATTGAAGAAAACAAGTCTAAATTCTTTTTGATGCAATATCTATAATGAGTGCTATTTTAAGAATCCACCCGAGGCTTCAGTCATGAAGAAACATGTGCTTGACTGGGTTGCATTCACTCTAGAAAATAAAATTAATATTCTACTGGCAGCTCTGAAGAGAAAATCTTTGTTCTTTTTCCATCAAGCCAGAATTCCTTGATGGTGGTGATGAATATCCTAGTCTTACAGGTGGAAAAAAATAAATGAGAAGAGAATCAAGCTATCATGCTCTGAAAAAAAAAATCTAACATGATATTGCAGGGAAATAAAGCATACTAGTACAAATCCTGATCAAAAGAAATCCTACTCAGTTCTAAACTGTGCCAATAGAATTTTTGATGTACATCTATTAAGCATTATGACTTTCTGACTCACATTGCACAACAAATAAATTTGCATGAGTATGGTAATACTAGGATAAGAATAAGTATCTAAGAGCTACTCTTGGATTTAAGTGACTCACATGCTCAGGAAGAAATTAAAAAGAGTTAACTGTTAATGTAGATGACCATATAGAAAACTAAATTTGAAAAAGTATTGATTCCAAATACATATGAGCATCTGCTTTCTTTAATTTAGGAAACTATCCAAAACATGCCTCAAACTGTGGATTATTCAGTGCATGAATGAAAACCACTTACTATTCAACATACACCAATGTAGCCTCCCAAGTAGAGATTAAGATACCAATAAAACAAACACAACCTTTCTCCCTGCAGTTGAATTTTCCATCTCCTTCTAGTGTTAATGCAGAGTTAATAAGAGGCCAGATATGTTTTAGTGAATGAATATAATGTAATCCTAACATAACTAAACTAGTATGTTGCCAGTGTAAGAGCAGTGAGCCCATTCATTTGACAATAAGCCAGGCATTGCGGGATGAATTAAAATGCAACCCTTTCATCTCTGCTTGATCTAGCAATTAGTTAACATGAACTGGCAACATGCACTAGACAAAGAATACAGGATGTGATTTCTCCATATTCTAATTTTTTTTCCATTTCATACCTTCATAGTAGGCAGAATTAATACTGAAAGAATTTTATTATTTATTAAAAAACCCCCAACCAAACATACAAGCTCATATTAAAGTGTTAATTTGTACTTGCCTGGCATTCAACATAGATAAGATCTTCCCTCACCTTTAATTATGACAAAATTAATGATAACAAGCCTCGGGAAAGCATTTGACAATTGACGAAGAAGTGGTTTAGTTATAAAGGAGTTTGCTGATGATGACAGTACAGCCTATGAATCAGCAGTATACGAGGGGTATACTGAGAAAGAGAACCATAAAGATAAAGGTAAATTATTAAATCCAAGATAGGAAGATAATGATGGGTAAATCAAATATGAGATGTGTGCTGAGACAGAAGCATATAGGTGTAAAGGGAAGTATCAATTTGATACAGCGAAAAGTGACGTGTTTGAGCAAATGATGCCTGTGTTATATGCACCCTCAGAGAACCCTCATCCATCATTCAGTTCATTGCTGGACCTTGCTTTCCCTGGTGAGTTAAGTTAATGGCAACAGTCTGTCCCTAGCTGTCATTTCTGCCAGAGCTGAGGAGCTTACTCGTATTGCACTGAGTGTATAGTGCTTGCTTGACACCATGAATGCACACAAATAGATGTCTGCCTACTAAGGGGTAGAGATAGCCACTAAGAGCAGAGCCAGAGCTGTTAATTTGGCCATTAAAAAACTCTCATTCTCATACCAAGATGACCATAGGAAAAAGGATCTAACTATTTTAACTGCAACTGTCTTTTAGCCGTTTCCTATATTCATTCCTCAGTGACAGATGAGGTCAGTAGCAAATGTCTACTGTAAGATCCTCTTTGCACATAAACTCTGCTCTTCACCCACAGACATTCAACAGGGTTTACACAATTGCTATAGCTGACTTATATAATTCAAGGTACTCCTTAAAAAAAGAATTAGACTTCTATAGCCATCCATCATGACTCTCCAGTCATCTGACTTGTCCCACCATGTTTTGGTTATTCTTACGACACCATAACTTTTTGACTGGACTTGGAACTCCGCTTCCTTCTGTTTGTTCCCCAGGCTGCATACATTGTTACACATATATTTGAGATGGTTGCTCTTCTGGTTCACATCTTGCAGGTCAGGAACATTTGTCAATGCTCTGATTGGCCTGGCTTATTCCCCAGTTGGATGTGATGGTATGAGCATTGCCACTTTGGACCATATGTGCTGAGGCCTTCAGTTTAAAGCCTGCCTCACCAAGTTGGCCATTTTTTTGCCTAAGTTTCTCTCCCTAGCAGACTATAGTCATTGAAGAATGTCCCATTGTCATAAAAGGCAAAACTGTCATGATGTCATCCACAAAATCAGAAGTCAGTTTGTATTATGTGTCTATTTCTGGCTGCACCTTTTCCTGTAACTGGTAAAACAGAAGAAGAGATAAGTTGGGCACCAGTATGTTTTGCTTGCATCCTGAAGACTTTGTAGCCTTCCTTGATTCTATCCAGATTCCAGCTTGTGGAGCTATTCATGTCCAAGTGAAAGAGCAGCAATGGAGAGTAGCCCATGCTTTTGCCAGAGTGTGGCACCCTCTTGGCAATATCTCAGATCTTAGCTCCTAGAAGGCAGCATATCTCCTGAGATTCTCTGCCAGGCTGGCACATGGGCACCTCAGTGCCTCAGCAGGAAGTCACTCACTGTGAGCACTTGTTGCTTCCCTTTGTGGTATCCACTGTACTACTGGTATAGTTTCTCCTCGTACACCATGTTCACTGGTGTCTACAGCTGTTCATATCTGGATTGAGTTGCAATGTTGGTAGGTGAGGGCTGAAGCAGAGTCCTGCTTTTGTGGATCTGAGGGGAGTAGCAGTACCCTCCTTGTGTTCACAGAAGTCTGGTTATGGAAAAAAATCCCAGTTATTTTCAAAAAGGTCAGCAAAATCAAACTGCAGTGATGATACCTTGTCGGTATTGATATTGTATTTTAGTGTAGTTATGTTAATTTTAGTTTATGTGTGACAGATGCTTTACTGTGACTTGCAGAGTAATTTTTTGAGATATAAAAGCTTGCTGTTAGAGCATAACAGAGTAGCATTTTTGTTGTAGATAGGATATTTCCAAACTATTTTGATTTTGCAGCGAATTAGCCAAGTGTTAGATAGTGATTGCTTATTTTAAAAGACCACTTTAATTAGCTAGCTAAAATACTGTTTTTCCCTTACTGTTTAACTAATTTGCTATTTTTTACTGTAAATTATTTTAAGAGACAAAAGTATGTTTTACTTGAAAGTTTCATCACAATATTCATGCCAGTGAAAGCTTGGCTGCCTGTTTTCTCTGCAGACTTATGTAAATTTCTAGGGACCTTGTGTGAATGGATGGAGTCTGAATTTGTGTCCATGGTAATCTGTTCAGTGTGTAGAGGAAGTTACAATGGCATTAACTCATGAAAAGGATCAGTTGTTTTCATGGAAAGCAGTCAAGACATGCTTTGAATTCAGATAGTCAACTTAATCAAAACTGAATGTAATTTTTTAAAGGTTTCTCTTTAATGATGGTCACTTTCTAGAGTCAAAATACATAAATTTTTCTATAAGCAGACATAAAAATTTAACAGCTGAAGAATGGATACATTCCCCAAAGAAAGGAGAGGAGGAGAAAAGAAAAAACAACCCAAAACAATCCTGCAGTTATTTACAAGCTCTGCTGGGACATCTGAAAGAATGAAAATGCCATAGTTGTCTGGGCTCATTACCTGCCCTCTGCAGGAGTTCAGTGAATGCCCATGGCGATTATTCAGGTCTGGAAAGGCAGCAGCGCTAGTTCTCAATAACTTCCTGGGTGCAGTGGAAGTCCTGCCTGAGCAGGAGTGGCCACCAACACACCTGAGAGGCAAGACGTAAGAGAGCTTGAGGAAATGTGGTGATTCAGAGTCTTATATCAGTCTTCATGGAACATAACAAGAATTCAGGTCTAGTGCCCCACTTCATCTTCTTTTTTCCCAGAATTACGTAGTTCCTGTACAGCTGCTTTAGTAAGAAGGAAATGACTGAGACTGTATTCCTCTTTACCTTTATTAGATGAAATCATACTAGAAGCCTCACTTGGGCTTTTCTCCTGTATTTGAATTAAATTAAAGTACAAGGAAGGGTGGCATTAAGCAACCTGTGTTCATTTGGTTGTTCAGCAGAGATTTAATTTGCAAGATTAAATAATACCTGTCTCAGCTTTATTCATTTCAGCTAGTGAAAGATCCTTCTGCTCCTTATCTCAATTAATTTGCTACAGGATATTTAAGCAGTTTAGTAGTAGACATGTATTGGGGATTGCTTTTGATGATGATGATGATGATGGTGATGATGAAGGTTAAAAAAAAGTTCAATATATATAATTCATGTAAGTTTTTAGCAGTATCTGTCTAGTGCTACCTGAACATTTTATGCTAGTGTTACCTAAATGAACTTGCTATATTTCTGTGTGAAGCACCATTTAGAGAGGATTGCATCTATGTTTCCTGACCTTTCTTGAAAATAATATTACCAAGAACTTTCCAGTGGGAAGAGGCAGATCTTTCAATGCAGACCTCTAAATTAATGCAGCAAGAACAGCTGGTGCTTGCCCCTAATCCAGTTTAAGAGCTATATATTCCTGAAATTATTTTAATAAGAGCTACTGTGTCCCGTGTGGAGATGCTTGGACATTGAAACAGTAATGGGAAATACGATAGCTGCTCAAGGCATAAGGGACAAGACTACTGATGAATGGTGATGGTGTAAACATAGTTTCAAGAACAGTTAGCTAAGAATGGTATTGGCTGGCATTTTTACTGGGCATTTAAATTGTCTTTCTCCATGAGAGCTGATGATAACGGCAAGGATTTTCTTACAAGCTTCAACAAAAGGTAAGAGAGTAGACAAAAGCCTACTGTTTAGGAATATCTCTTACCTTTACAGGAGGCATATGCTTCAAAGGCAAGATCAGACTATTCTTCTGGTTCTCCAGGGCAAACACAGATAAAGCAGAGTGTCTGGAAACTGTACAGACGAGAATGCACTATTAATAACAGCAGTAGTCACCTAAATAAGTCTTTGTAGAGGAACTGGATTTTGAGGATGAACTGCGCAATGAGTCACAGAGCCATACCATTACAAAGTGTCATTGTCCACAAATTTATAGATGTGCTCTGTAGTGTTGGTTAGACCAAAATCTGCTTACAAGGTCTGAAAGCAAAGCTTGGGCTTTGAACATGGTGGATAGTGTAACACAAAAGTAAATCACCTAATGCCCAGTTTTGTAAAGGAAGCTGCAGCTGATGAATCTGAGATTTTTCTTTTAGTTAGGCATATCAGTTCACAGACGTGTTTTGCTGTCCCTGATGGAATTTCAGACTTTTAGAGGAGTCATTGCTAAAAAGCATTTAGAGACACTTTCCCTTAAATCTAGGCAAGTGAAGAGTCAACCACATGACTTGCTCCAGGCTACTTCTTGAATTAACTTTGTTGCTTACTTGGGTGCAAATAGAACGTCTTTCACAGAAAAGTAGGTGATGTTTCAGTTTTAATAGTAGCTTCATTTCATCTAGGACAAGTACTACCACTGTTTCAGGTGCTGTGGATCATTCATGTGTAGTATGCAAATAACAGGAATAACTATATTGGGTCATACCTGAATTGTCTGACAGAATCAGTGCCAATGTTTGAGAAGAGTAAGCATGAAAACCCACAGTGGGTAGAAGTGAGATATATCCCCAGTCTTTTCTCACGCATCTTATCTATGCCAGGGGCTTTTCCAAATGTATTGTGATAACTCCAAATATTCTTAACATCTTTATAGCTGTTTCAGTCTTCGTTTAGCTATTAGCCTCCACAGTTTCCTGCACTGATAATTGCCTAGATGTGGGGGAAAAAAAAGTGTATCCTTTCACAGCCTTTCTTACATTCAGCCTTCTTATTAATGCCCCCGAGTGTTCTTGTTCTTCCAGAAGAGGGAGAACAAAAGTTCCCATTCTTCACCTTAACAACATTCGTTATTTTTTATATTTTATTTCTTCTCAAAGTAAGCATTCTTAACCTTTTCTATCTCCCTGTATTTGAAACTTTCTCATGGTTACTAGTGTGTTCTCTCTCTCTCTCTCTCTCTCTCTCTCTCTCTCTCGTGTTGCTGTACCTATCTGGCTTTGAGAAGCAAGACTGGCAAAAAATGCAGTTTTCTGGATGAAGCTACATTTTGTGTTAAGAGGCAACAGTGATCTTTCTTCACCATTTCTGAGTGAAGAACTTGATGTAACTGTCCGGGGATGTACCAATCTCTTTTTTTCAGACAATAAAATTAATAGAAAAATCAACAAAGTAGTTTAGCTTTCCTCAGTACCTTTTTTTCAATTATTTTTGCTCATACATCTGTCAAAGCAGAGTAACATTTGGTGGTGTGGCACATTTACTTTGCTTGTTATAGCTCTCTGAAGTTCCTTCAAGCCATAGTCCTATCCAGTCTAGATAACTGAAACATCAGTGCTTCACAACATTTCAGTTTATTCTCTTGAATCTTTTAATTTAACCATTTCCCTTTCTGTAAAATTAGTACATAAAGTGGCATTACTATCCAAACTTAGTGAATTTGATGAATGTTTTAAAAAACTTGTGCATTTCATTTGCAAACATGTCAGCATACTAATACATCACCCTTGCTGACTCTTGAATGCCAATTCAAATCACATTGCATTAGTTTTGTCTGTTTAGGCCTGCACCCTCAATTGGAAGCATTTACAAGAAAACAGCTTCTTCTAAGCCCATATGTAAACTTTCAGGCCATCCTCTATTCATAACTCTGCGTTACTAGACATGATGTGTAAGTCAGGCTTCCTCCCTAGCACAGTGACAGAAGTGTCTAAATGGCTCTAGGACAAAGCCATCCTAATTATGTGCCCAATGAATATTGTCAGAAGACACTCTTGAATCCAGCCTATTGAAGTTTTTCTCCATACCATAAAAACTATATATAAATATTCATAAGAGAGTGGGGCGACAGGTAGACACACTTTACAGGCTGCTAATTAATGCCTTTACCCAGAGATTTATTGCTCTATAGCTAGATCAAGGGCAGGTGTCTGTTTATCAAGAGCTTTGAGGATTTTGGGGGTTCACAGTTAAAATCCCTTTCTAAAGCTAATTCTTCATCAATTAAGTGCAAACACTCCTCAGTTGTGTTGGGAGTTGATATCCAAACTAGCGAAGAGTTTAAGCAGGTGAATTCCTAATGTGAGAATGACTGTCAGTTGTGGTGTAAGTTCACAAGTCACTTAGGGTGCATTGAAGCCTAATTAAAACATTCAAACGTGGACAAATTACTAACTTGCTGTACGCTTTTAGATAATGTTTTCCTCTGAATCTCGTTGCCGTTAATTGTCAGAGCAATTCATTACTTTATTCATTGCAATAGAAATAATTTAATTTTGGTAGGTGAGTCATCACATTAACTGAAAACAGATTTACTGGTTAGGCAGGTTGTATTTAATTTCTTTGTGTTACAATGTTCAGTTTGTAGTAAAATTTGCCTATGAATTGTAATGACATTCTAAGGCTTCCTGATTTTTGTTTGAAAAGTTTAATTTATTACTGTTAGAAAGCCACAGTCAATTTGCAGTTTGTTATTGAGTGTTGACAGCTGACTGCCACAATATATGAACTTTCCATTGCATTGGACTAATCTGAACCTAGGAGGATTGCTGCAATGAGATGCAATGTGTTAAATACTCGGTGTAGGATTGCAAGTAACAATAGGTCAGAACCTTCATTTTGTGGTTCAATGCACAAATTAAGGCTTTTCATGAAGTGCCATCACCACCTGAGACCTGGGAAAAGGCTTTTTACTCCCTTAGTAAATGGTTGGATTATGAAGGGAAGTGATTGCTGCAACAAGGTGAAATTTCTTGTTTGCAGTGATGGATTAAACTGTGTATCTATCTTTTTTTCCACATTTTGGGTCAAACCTTGTTCAGCTAGGTTTACATCTACTGGCAGAATTCAACAGAGATTAGAACTGGAAGAAGATGAACTAACAAAACAGTGTTGTGGAGTATTTTTATGAAAACACAAAGTTGTATTCTGTCTCCTATTACCATTGTGTAAAATGTGCATAAATTAGACATTTAAAGCAAAGGATCTATGCCAATACTGCAGTTTTACAACCTCCCTCAAAGGTGAAGAACATATTGATTATATTCAAATGAGCAAGATACATGACTATAGAGATTATACAAAATATGTGATCAGAATATCTAATTATCCCTTTCCAGTTATTAATATCTGAGTTCCAAAATCATCTGTGAAGTTCCAGTTTTGTGGATGATGTAGGAGAGGACTAGGATGAGACTCCTGTTTCCGTTACGGTACTTTCTTGTGCATACATAAAACATGAGACAGAATTTGATCTTAATCTATATGAAATGGTAGATACAGTACAGATGACAAGGAACTGGAAATAATAGAAAATTAGAAAGGAAATGTGAAATAAATAGATTTGAAATTGACATGACTTTATTTTCCATCTTTTTTTTCCCTGTTTTTAAATTTGATGGGAAAAAAAATTGTGTTAAAATTGCTACAATAAACAATCACCTCCAGGAGCAATCTATAGATCTTTGTGGTTTCAACAGTTTGAGAAAGGAAAAATATTGTTCTGTAAAATAATATACCATATTGGTGTATGCTTGGTGAGGCAGAGGATCAGATACTGACCATTCTAGTGGGAGGTGTCCCTGCCTATGGTGGGGGATTTGAACTAGATGATCTTTGAGGTCCCTTTCAACTTAAACCATTCTGTGATTCTATGATTTGCTTTTCAAAACAAAAGTAAAATATGTTGGCAAGCAAGAGCTTACTGTGAACCTTAAATGCCTGGACTCTGATAATACAGCTGTGGTGTGATGCTCTACTTTTGCAGTGTGGAAGCCAGGAAAGCTCAGATCATCCAATTCCCTATGGAGGAATTGTTCTTCCATAATTCCTCTAAAACCCATAATTAAATCTAGATTCCTTGACAAACATCAAGATATCCCCCCTTTTGGTACTCTTGTTTTTAAATTACTTCTTTTCTCAAAGAAATCATAGGTAAGTAAAATGGTGACATTTGATCTAATCATACTGACTTGCAGTTTTTTAAAATAATCTTTAGAAGTGAAATGATGAGTTATGCCACCAAAAGCAGAGGATTCACTAGTCAAACTTAGAGGTATGTGTTCTTGTCAGGTGTGCCATCTGGATGAGGGGTTTGGGATTCCCTGGTCCCATCCAGCAGCACCAGTCCCCACCCCAGACCAGCCAGCACCTACCTGCTGCCACCATCTCTAAGAAAAGCTCAAAGATGTGGGAGAAATTGGCTGAGTGCACTAGAATCTTCCTTCTGAATCTGTATGACATGTACAGATTTTGTGTTTAGATTGTTTAATAAGGTTAAATTCTTTATATATTCCAAATATGTTGGGTTGAAATCTCTATTAGTATTAAATCTATGGTTTATCCTGTTCAACAGAAGGAATCAGAATGAAAAGTGAAACTTAGGTAAAAAAAAAGACACTTAAGTCCAAAGTTACCCAGGTGCTTAAAATACTGAAAAATTAGTTACATGACTGTATACATACCTCTTAATCTGAAAGTCTCCCAGATACTTAAAATGCTAATTTGGAGTCTGATAAATATTTCTGTCCGAATATTGCAGAAAAGCTTGAAGACTGTTCCTTATCTAAAATATAATTAAACAAATTAGGCAACTCTCAGGATCCTTTTCAAAACTAAGCCTTGTCAGAACATGTTAAAACCCTCAGTTGTAGTCTTAAGCTCTATGTAAGGTATTACTGAAATAAATTCTTTTCACTGTATCTTGCTGGTTTGAAAACTCTGCACACATCAGGAGGCAGGTTCATTCCCTCCCTCTGCCTGGGGAGATGTGAATCTACATGGCAGTTGGTACTCGAGAGCACCAGAAAGGCAGACACAAGCTATCTGCAGGAACAGAAGGGAGGGTACTACCCTGAGCTCTTGGTGAAAAGGAACTTAGTGGAATAGACAAAAACATGAGGGGCCATGTGAATCTCTAGTCGCAGCATCAGAGAAGTTGTAGGAAAGGAGGGAGAGTAGATTTTGATTCCTCACCTCACTGTATTTTGAAATACAGTATCAGAAATTAATTTAAAAGCAAATGCAACTATTCTGATTATTTGATCAGCAATCTCCCCCTGCCAGTATATTAATAATTCTGTATTCTAGCAAAAATTAAATATTTCCAAACAAAGCCATACATTAAGTGCTTTTGTTTTATGTTGGTCTGTGTTTTTTTTAGGATGCTAATATTTATAACAGTTTTCTCTCTTATCTCTAGCAATCAGGAGATACCTCATTTTCTTTTCCAAATGGTATATTGATGTAATCAGTTGCAATAAGGAAATGTCTAAAGGAAAAGAGTAAGCATGTGATTTTAAACATGATTCAGCCATTAAAAGTTGTAGTATGTATGCGTACACATGTATCTCTTTTTGACAAGTTTTTAAAGATACATCCAAATATCCAAACCTACCTATGTGTATGCATAATACAGTGGTTAGGATTTGTCAAGAAATGTCAGCTTCTGCATTAGTTAATGAGTATTTTGTTGTGTTGCTTGCATTATGCTCACATATTTTTTATCAAATAGGGTCAAATTTTTATAGATGTGGAGTTTGTTATCAAGTGTCTGTGATGAGGTTTTGGATTTTTCAGTCTTGATGTGTTGTGAATGTAGAGTTTCCTCAAGAGAGTAGACTGTTTTTGGTGTGGTTTTATAAAAGATACATGGCATAATTCCTAGGCTTGTATGAATACTTACACAAAATCATCCAGGTCAACTTCAGTTTTCCCCTTTGTTATTGAAAGAAGAATTTCATCACGATGTTTCAAGTAACTACCTCCCTGAAGCAAAAGAAGATACTGCTATCTAAAGAGCCACTTTTCAGGAAACTTACTGTGACGTGACAGGAGGGATAGTGGTTGAGTAGTTTGCATCAAATAAATGAGAAAGGAAAATGCTTAATAATTAAAGACTTCTGCCTTTAGAGAATGTATTTCTTTCAATATCTCTCCTGTCAACACCTTCATAGGATTAGTCTAAGGCTGTTCTTTAGGATCCACAAGACTATTTTAACTATTAAAATAATTGGCAAAAGATAAAGTCTCTAACAGCTTGGCTTTCCAGTCATTTCTGTGTTAAAAAACATTATTTCAGTAAATGTTGCTTTGAGATTACTTACATAAGGTCTGCTCTCGAGAGTTTTAAATAACAAAACTGTAGAGTTTTGCTGCAGATTGTTAAGAAGCAGAGAGGCACTGGAGAAACATAGTAAAGATTTTTTTTAACCACTTAATTCTGAACTCTTGAGATTTGGGGTATAGGAGTTAAATTTGTGGTATTTTTCATGGCACTTCTGAAATGTGTATCATAATGTTTTTTGTTTGATGGAAGGAGGATTGTAAATGTTTTTAAACTTAAGTACTAAATATAAGGTAGAACACATATTCTCCACTCTTAACGATAATTGTTACAGCTTTCAACACTGAAGAATCATAAAAGTTTTCTGTGGAATGTTAAAGAGAATCATGCAAATAAAATTGTTAACATTGCTGTTTTAAGTTTTAAAAAGGTCCATTTCTGTTTATCTCTTTCCTACTTCTCTGGCATTGCTAACTGAGCAGTAAGTTCATTTGAAAATCAAATCACAGAATCATAGAATGCCTATTAATTTTCATTTTTTTAATATCAAGTCAGGATTTACTTTTCACATATGTTGCACTGAAAGACTGCTTGAGTATTGGGAAAGAAATGTAGGTAGCAATAGAGCTGTATAAAAGTGTGTTCTAGAATCACTGTTTGATATCACTGTTTGACACCTTTTTTGAATAGGAGTTCTAATTTCTATCAGAAATACCAGTTTGCCTCTACTTCATAAATGGGACAATAGTGTAACATCTTTGAGGAGATTACAGTTCTCTTAAGTCCCTTCTGGTTTTGACTTTGGACACCTTTTTAGGTGCTTCAGCATCAAGTCCAGCCATCTAGTTTTTCTTGGTTACTTCATTCTGTAGCTATTTAGAATTTAGACCAAGAGCTTCGCAGGCACTTAATCTCATTCACCTGCACATGCTCAAAAATACCCATTCTGGAAGGCTAAGAACCACTCTCCCACGTAAAACCTGTACTGTCAGCTTGATTTCAGTGAACAGACACATGGATGCTACACTGGTTACCATAGAAGCCTTAATGCTCACTATAGCAAATGCCTCAACTGTGGCTGTGTAGGAAGCTAAGTCTTATGAGACAATTCCGCTCCATCCTTAGATGATGTCTAGATGCGCAAGATCACAAATGTAAGGAGATATCTAACTTACCTGTAATCAGAGTGAAGGTGGAAAAGGTAACTTAAGCAGATTGGATCATACCTTGTGGTATCCTAAAGTGCCTCCCTCCCAGTTTCCACTAGTTGCATAGGAATTGCAGGGGTACTGTAAACCCCAGGCATGTAAAATTCCAAAGAAGCAGAAAATAATCTGGTCAAACTGAAGTCTTTGTTGCTTTTACATATGAAAATACACTGGATAGTTGTGATTTAATATGATTTCTAAACCTGAGCTGATGCCATGGGGATTATACTTTTAATTTATGGCACTATTCAGTGTAAAGTTGTGACAGATTAAGTAAGCAGAGTGCCTGTTAATATTTTGGGGTTTAGTGATAACTGCTTTTAAGTGCAACCAATCAATTTTTTTTTCTTTTATTTTTAATTTAAATACAACTTGTGTTAGTAAATACACGATTACTGTCAACTTGTAAGAAGATTTTTGTTTTGACTTTATAAATAGTGCAGGAAAAGTCTCATTTTTTCAGTTCGTATTGGAACAGGCAGCCTACGCTCAAGGATAATGAAGGGAATGGACTCTACTTATAGATAAGCAAACGTACTGATGCCTAAAATAAGCTTACACAGAAGGAAGTGTGGGTAGAAAAAGATTTTTAAATTTCTCTCAGGCTGTGAGAATTATCAGACCAATCTTGATGAAAGATTTAGACAGTTTGGCTTTCATGGAGAAAGGGTATATGAAATTGCAGAGGTGAGTTATTAAAGCATTTTTATGGTTTTAAGGATTTTAGAGACATCATTACAAAATTAAGTAAATCCACAAGAAAGAAATCTTACTTGGGCAAATGTAGATCATTCCCTCAAAGGGATTTATAGATCCTGTCAGTTAGAACTTCAAGACTGTTGGCAAGTTCTGCTCTGAATCTTTTTATTTCTTCTTACCGTATAAATCAAGAACTATTTCAGTTGAGATAATGAAAATACACCATCATAAGATGGATTAAAGTTTTAGAAGTGGATCCTGTGACCTTCCTGTCAATGGAAGGAGTTAAAATAAGGAAAAAAATGTACGTTGATGAAGGATTCCATTTATCACCAGAGGATGATTATGCATTGTAACTTCTATGTTTATTTCAGAAACTGAACTTGTGTAATAGAAGTCTGTCAAATTTATTTAATTGGATTCTTTTAACATTTGATGAGATTTGATAAGCATTGAGCATCTATTTTGATAATCATATGTAGCTTCTTTTTTGGAATTTCTTACTATGCTACTTTTGCACTTTGTGTCTCACTTCTTCACACTACTTAGCCACTACCTGTGTTGAGGTTTTCTTTCAGTTGCCCTCTATAGCCACTGTTCTTAGCATACTATTTCAGTTTTTTCTTCTCCAGTGAAGAGATTTATGTCTTAATCTAAAAATACGACTTTCAAAATGTTTAATAGTATGTAAAAGTTGTGATGAAGGACAGAGATACCAGGTGAAGTAGGGCATAAAGTCTGGGCTACCTTGCTTTATTCATAGAATCAGTCAGGGTTGGAAGGAACCACAAGGATCATCTAGTTCCAACCCTCCTGCCATGGGCAGGTACACCATGCCCTAGATTAGGCTGGACAGAGCCTCATCCAGCCTTGCCTTAAACACCTCCAGGGAAGTGGCTCCAACCACCCTCCTGGGCAACCTGTTCCAGGGCCTCACCACTCTCATGCTGAAGAACTTCCTCCTCACATCCAGTCTGAATCTCCCCACCTCCAGCTTTGCTCCATTCCCCCTAGTCCTGTCACTACCTGACAGCCTCAAAAGTCCCTCCCCAGCTTTTCTGTAGGCCTCCTTCAGATACTGGAAGGCCACAATAAAGTCACCTCAGAGCCTCCTCTTCTCCAAACTGAACAGCCCCAACTCTTTCAGTCTGTCCTCATAGCAGAGGTGCTCCAGCCCTCTGATCATCCTCGTGGCCCTTCTCTGGACATGCTCCAGCATGTCCACATCCCTCTTGTAATAAGGGCTCCAGAACTGGACACAGTACTCCAGGTGGGGTCTCAGCAGGGCCAAGTAGAGGGGGAGAATCACCTCCCTTGACCTGCTGGCCACACTTCTCCTGGTGCAGCCCAGACTCTGGTTGGCTTTCTGGGCTGCAAGTGCACACTGCTGGCTCATGTTGAGCTTCTCGTCCACCAGCACCCCCAAGTCCCTCGCCTCAGGGCT